>CAKAJE020000820.1:0-53061 GCA_916610135.2 Macropis europaea
TTTATTTACGTCGCTCCTATTTCAGATAGCGTATTGGGCTAAGCGGCATCTCAAAGCGCAAGAAATGGCGAGTAAAATGCACTATTAAACTTCTAGGATAAGGCAAACAGAGACCCGATTAGATCATTTTATATTACGGTTAATATAAGAATTCAGCGTAATTCTGTGACATTTGTTCAACTTACGTAGCTCCTATTTCAGATAGCGTGCTGGGCTAGGCGGCAACTTAAAGCGCGTGGAATGGCGAGTAAAATGCACTGTTAAACTTCTATGATAGGGCAATCAGAGACCCGATAAGATCATTTTATATTTTGGTTAATATAAGAATTCAGCGAAATTCTATCACATTTGTTCAATTTACGTCGCTCCTATTTCAGATAGCTTATTGGGCTAAGCGGCATCGCAAAGCGCATGAATTGACGAGTAAAATGCACTATTAAACTTCTTGGGTAGGGCGAACAGAGACCCGATTACATCATTTTATATTATGGTTAATTTAAGAATTCAGCAAAATTCTATCACATTTGTTCAATTTACGTCGCTCCTATTTCAGATAGCGTACTGGCCTAGGCGGCATCTTAAAGCGCGTGAATGACGAGTAAAATGCACTATTAAACTTCTATGATAGGGCAATCAGAGACCCGATTGGATCATTTTATATTTTGGTTACTATAAGAATTCAGCGAAATTCTGTCACATTTGTTCAATTTACGTCGCTCCTATTTCAGATAGCGTACTGGGCTAGGCGGCGTCTCAAAGCGCATGAAATGACGAGTAAAATGCTCTATTAAACTTCTAGGGTAGGGCAAACAGAGACCCGATTAGGTCATTTCATATTATGGTTAATTTAAGAATACAGCGAAATTCTATCACATTTGTTCAAGTTACATCGCTCCTATTTCAGATAGCTTATTGGGCTAAGCGGCATCTCAAAGCGCATGAAATGGCGAGTAAAATGCACTATTAAACTTCTAGGATAAGGCAAACAGAGACCCGATTAGATCATTTTATATTACGGTTAATATAAGAATTCAGCGTAATTCTGTCACAATTGTTCAAGTTACGTAGCTCCTATTTCAGATAGCGTACTGGGCTAGGCGGCAACTTAAACCGCGTGGAATTACGAGTAAAATGCACTATTAAACTTCTATGATAGGGCAATCAGAGACCCGATTAGATCATTTTATATTATGGTTAATATAAGAATTCAGCGAAATTCTATCACATTTGTTCAATTTACGTCGCTCCTATTTCAGATAGCGACTTGTGCTAAGCGGCATCTCAAAGCGCAGGAAATGACTAGTAAAATGCACTATTAAACTTCTAGTGTAGGGCAAACAGAGACCCCATTAGATCATTTTATATTATGGTTAATTTAAGAATTCAGCGAAATTCTCTCACATTTGTTCAATTTACGTCGCTGATATTTCAGATAGCGTATTGGGCTAAGCGGCTTCTCAAAGCGCAAGAAATGGCGAGTAAAATGCGCTATTAAACTTCTAGGGTTGGGCACATAGAGACCCGATTAGATCATTTTATATTATGGTTAATTTAAGAATTCAGCGAAATCCTATCACATTTGTTCACTTTACGTCGTTCCTATTTCAGATAGCATACTGGGCTAGGCGGCAACTTAAAGCGCGCGGAATGGCGAGTAAAATGCACTATTAAACTTCTATGATAGGGCAATCAGAGACCTGATTAGATCATTTTATATTATGGTTAATTTAAGAATTCAGCGAAATTCTATCACATTTGTTCAATTCACATCGCTCCTATTTCAGATAGCGTATTGGGCTAAGCGGCATCTCAATGCGCATGAAATGGCCAGTAAAATGCACTATTAAACTTCTAGGATAAGGCAAACGGAGACCCGATTAGACCATTTCATATTACGGTTAATATAAGAATTCAGCGTGATTCTATCGCATTTGTTCAACTTACGTCGCTCCTATTTCAGATAGCGTACTGGGCTTGGCGGCATCTTAAAGCGCGTGGAATGGCGAGCAAAATGCACTTTTAATCTTCTATGATAGGGCAATCAGAGACCCGATTAGATCATTTTATATTACGGTTAATATAAGAATTCAGCGTAATTCTATCACATTTGTTCAACATACGTCGCTCCTATTTCAGATAGTGTACTGGGCTAGGCGGCATCTTAAAGCGCGTGGAAGGGCGAGTAAAATGCACTACTAAACTTCTATGATAGGGCAATCAGAGTCCCGTTTAGATCATTTTATATTATGGTTAATATAAGAATTCAGCGAAATTCTATCACATTTGTTCAATTTACATCGCTCCTATTTCAGATAGCGACTTGTGCTAAGCGGCATCTCAAAGCGCAAGAAATGGCGAGTGAAATGCACTATTAAACTTCTAGGGTAGCGCAAACAGAGACCCGATTAGATCATTTTATATTACGGTTAATATAAGAATTCAGCGTAATTCTGTGACATTTGTTCAACTTACGTAGCTCCTATTTCAGATAGCGTACTGAGCTAGGCGGCAACTTAAAGCGCGTGGAATGGTGAGTAACATGCACTATTAAACTTCTAGGGTAGGGCAATCAGAGACCCGATTAGATCATTTTATATTACGGTTAACATAAGAATTCAGCGAAATTCTATCACATTTGTTCAATTTACGTCGCTCCTATTTCAGATAGCGTATTGGGCTAAGCGGCATCTCAAAGCGCATGGAATGGCGAGTGAAATGCACTATTAAACTTCTAGGGAAGGGCGAACAGACACCCGAATAGATCATTTTATATTACGGTTAATATAAGAATTCAGCGTAATTCTATCACATTTGTTCAACTAACGTCTCTCCTATTTCAGATAGCGTACTGGGCTAGGCGGCATCTTAAAGCGCGTGGAAGGGCGAGTAAAATGCACTTCTAAACTTCTATGATAGGGCAATGAGAGTTCCGAATAGATCATTTTATATTTTGTTTACTATAACGTTTCAGGGAAATTCTATCACATTTGTTCAATTTACGTCGCTCCTATTTCAGATAGCGTATTGGGCTAAGCGGCATCTCAAAGCGCAAGAAATGGCGAGTAAAATGCACTATTAAGCTTCTAGGGTTGGGCACATAGAGACCCGATTAGATCATTTTATATTATGGTTAATTTAAGAATTCAGCGAAATCCTATCACATTTGTTCATTTTACGTCGCTCCTATTTCAGATAGCGTATTGGGCTAAGCGGCATCTCAAAGCGCAAGAAATGGCGAGTCAAATGCACTATTAAACTTCTAGGGTAGGGCAAACAGAGACCCCATTAAATCATTTTATATTTTGGTTAATATAAGAATTCAGCGAAATTCTATCACATGTTTTCAATTTACGTCGCTCCTATTTCAGATAGTGTACTGGGCTAGGCGGCATCTTAAAGCGCGTGGAAGGGCGAGTAAAATACACTACTAAACGTCTATGATAGGGCAATCAGAGTCCCGTTTAGATCATTTTATATTTTCTTTAATATAAGATTTCAGGGAAATTCTATCACATTTGTTCAATTTACGTCGCCCCTATTTCAGATAGCTATTGGGCTAAGCGGCATCTCAAAGCGCATGAAATGACGGGAGAAATGCACTATTAAACTTCTTGTGTAGGGCGAACAGAGACCCGATTACATCATTTTATATTATGGTCAATTTAAGAATTCAGCAAAATTCTATCACATTTGTTCAACTTACATCGCTCCTATTTCAGATAGCGTATTGGGCTAAGCGGCATCTCAAAGCGCATGGAATGACGAGTAAAATGCACTAATAAACTTCTAGGATAAGGCAAACGGAGACCCGATTAGACCATTTTATATTACGGTTAATATAAGAATTCAGCGTTATTCTATCACATTTGTTCAACTTACGTCGCTCCTATTTCAGATAGCGTACTCGGATAGGCGGCATCTTAAAGCGCGTGGAAAGGCGAGTAAAATGCACTATTATACTTCGAGGGTAATGCAAACAGAGACCCGATTAGATCATTTTATATTACGGTTAATATAAGATTTCAGGGAAATTCTATCACATTTGTTCAATTTACGTCGCTCCTATTTCAGATAGCTATTGGGCTAAGCGGCATCTCAAAGCGCATGAAATGACGAGAGAAATGCACTATTAAACTTCTTGGGTAGGGCGAACAGAGACCCGATTACATCATTTTATATTATGGTTAATATAAGAATTCAGCGATATTCTATCGCATTTGTTCAATTTACGTCGCTCCTATTTCAGATAGCGTATTGGGCTAAGCGGCATCTCAAAGCGCATGAAATGACGAATAAAATGCACTATTAAGCTTCTACGCTAGGGCGAACAGAGACCCGATTAGATCATTTAACATTATGGTAAATAAAAGAATTCAGCGAAATTCTATCACATTTGTTCAATTTACGTCGCTCCTATTTCAGATAGCGTACTGGGCTAGGCGGCATCTCAAAGCGCATGAAATGACGAGTAAAATGCTCTATTAAACTTCTAGGGTAGGGCAAACAGAGACCCGATTAGGTCATTTCATATTATGGTTAATTTAAGAATTCAGCGAAATTCTTTCACATTTGTTCAAGTTACATCGCTCCTATTTCATATAGCTTATTGGGCTAAGCGGCATCTCAAAGCGCATCAAATGGCGAGTAAAATGCACTATCAAACTTCTAGGATAAGGCAAACAGAGACCCGATTAGATCATTTTATATTACGGTTAATATAAGAATTCAGCGTAATTCTGTCACATTTGTTCAAGTTACGTAGCTCCTATTTCAGATAGCTTACTGGGCTAGGCGGCAACTTAAACCGCGTGGAATGACGAGTAAAATGCACTATTAAACTTCTATGATAGGGCAATCAGAGACCCGATTAGTTCATTTTATATTTTGGTTAATATAAGAATCCAGCGAAATTCTATCACATTTGTTCAATTTACGTCGCTCCTATTTCAGATAGCGTATTGGGCTAAGCGGCAACTCAGAGCGCATGAAATGACGAGTGAAATGCACTATTAGACTTCTATGGTAGGGCGAACAGAGAGCCGATTAGATCATTTTACATTACGGTTAATATAAGAATTCAGCGTAATTCTGTGACATTTGTTCAACTTACGTAGCTCCTATTTCAGATAGCGTGCTGGGCTAGGCGGCAACTTAAAGCGCGTGGAATGGCGAGTAAAATTCACTACTCAACTTCTATGATAGGGCAATCAGAGACCCGATTAGATCATTTTATATTTTGTATAATATCAGATTTCAGGGAATTTCGATCACACTTGTTCAATTTACGTCGCTCCTAATTCAGATAGCGTATTCGGCTAAGCGGCATCTCAAAGCGCATGAAATGGCGAATGAAATGCACTATTAAACTTCTAGGATAAGGCAAACAGAGACCCGATTAGATCATTTTATATTACGGTTAATATAAGAATTCAGCGTAATTCTATCACATTTGTTCAATTTACGTCGCCCCTATTTCAAATAGCGTATTGTGCTAAGCGGCATCTCAAAGCGCATGAAATGGCGAGTGAAATGCACTATTAGACTTCTATGGTAGGGCGAACAGAGACACGATTACATCATTTACATTAAGGTTAATATAAGAATTCAGGGAAATTCTATCTCATTTGTTCAATTTACGTCGCTCCTATTCCAGATAGCGTATTGGGCTATGCCGCATCTCAAAGCGCATGAAATGGCGAGTAAAATGCACTATTAAACTTCTAGGGTAGGGCAAGCAGAGACCCGATTACATCATCTAATATTATGGTTAATTTAAGAATTCAGCAAAATTCTATCACATTTGTTCAATTTACGTCGCTCCTATTTCAGATAGCGTATTGGGCTAAGCGGCATCTCAAAGCGCATGAACTGGCGAGTGAAATGCACTATTAGACTTCTATGGTAGGGCGAACAGAGAGCCGATTAGATCATTTTACATTAAGGTTAATATAAGTATTCAGGGAAATTCTATCACATTTGATCAATTTACGTCGCTCCCATTCCAGATAGCGTATTAGGCTATGCGGCATCTCAAAGCACATGAAATGGCGAGTAAAATGCACTATTCAACTTCTAGGGTAGGTCAAACAGAGACCCGATTAGATCATTTTATATTATGGTTAATTTAAGAATTCAGTGAAATTCTATCACGTTTGTTCAATTTACGTCGCTCCTATTTCAGATAGCGTATTGGGCTAAGCGGCATCTCAAAGCGCGCGGAATGGCGAGTAAAATGCACAATTAAACTTCTATGCTAGGGCAATCAGAGACCCGATTAGATCATTTTATATTTTGGTTAATATAAGAATTAAGTGAAATTCTATCACATTTGTTCAATTTACGTCGCTCCTATTTCAGATAGCTTATTGGGCTAAGCGGCATCTGAAGGCGCATGAAGTGACGAGTAAAATGCACTATTAAACTTCTAGGGTAGGGCCAACAGAGACCCGATTAGATCATTTTATATTAAGGTTAATATAAGAATTCAGGGAAATTCTATCACATTTGTTCAACCTTCGTCGCTCCTATTTCAGATAGCGTATTGGGCTAAGCGGCATCTCAAAGCGCTTGAAATGGCGAGCAAAATGCACTATTAAACTTCCAGGGTAGGGCAAACAGAGATCCGATTAGATCATTTTGTACTATGGTTAATTTAAGAATTCAGCAAAATTCTATCACGTTTGTTCAATTTACGTCGCTCCTATTGCAGATAGCGTGTTGCGTTAAGCGGCATCTCGAAGCGCATGAAATGGCGAGAATAATGCACTATTAAACTTCTAGGATAAGTCAAACAGATACCCGATTAGATCATTTTATATTATGGTTAATATAAGAATTCAGCGAAATTCTATCACATTTGTTCAATTTACGTCGCTCATATTTCAGATAGCGTATTGGGCTAAGCGGCATCTCACAGCGCATGAAATGGCAAGTAAAATGCACTATTAAACTTCTAGGGTAGGGCAATCAGTGACCCGATGAGATCATTTTATATTATAGTTAATTTAAGAATTCAGCGAAATTCTATCACATTTGTTCAATTTACGTCGCTCCTATTTCAGATAGCGTATTGGGCTATGCGGCATCTTAAAGCGCTCGGAATGGCGAGTAAAATGCACTATTAAACTTCTATGCTAGGGCAATCAGAGACCCGATTAGATCATTTTATATTTTGTTTAATATAAGATTTCAGGGAAATTCTATCACATTTGTTCAATTTACGTCGCTCCTATTTCAGATAGCGTATTGGGCTAAGCGACAACTGAAAGCGCATGAAATGACGAGTGAAATGCACTATTAAACTTCTAGGGTAGGGCGAACAGAGACCCGATTAGATCATGTTACATTAAGGTTAATATAAGAATTCAGGGAAATTCTATCACATTTGTTCAACATTCGTCGCTCGTATTTCAGATAGCGTATTGAGCTAAGCGGCATCTCGAAGCGCATGAAATGGCGAGTATAATGCACTATTAAACTTCTAGGATAAGGCAAACAGATACCCGATTAGATCATTTTATATTACGGTTAATATAAGAATGCAGCGTAATTCTATCACATTCGTTCAAGTTACGTCGCTCCTATTTCAGATAGCGTACTGGGCTAGGCGGCATCTTAAAGCGCGTGGAATGGCGAGTAAAATGCACTACTAATCTTCTATGATAGGGCAATCAGAGACCCGATTAGATCATTTTATATTTTGTTTAATATAAGATTTCAGGGAAATTCTATCACATTTGTTCAATTTACGTCGCTCCTATTTCAGATAGCGTATTGGGCTAAGCGGCAACTGAAAGCGCATGAAATGGCGAGTAAAATGCACTATCAAACTTCTAGGATAAGGCAAACAGAGACCCGATTAGATCATTTTATATTACGGTTAATATAAGAATTCAGCGTAATTCTATCACATTTGTTCAACTTACGTCGCTCCTATTTCAGGTAGCGTACTGGGCTAAGCGGCCTCTCAAAGCGCATGAAATGGCGAGTAAAATGCGCTATTAAACTTTTAGGATAAGGCAATCAGAGACCAGATTAGATCATTCTATATTACGGTTAATATAAGAATTCAGCGTAATTCTATCACATTTGTTCAATTTACGTCGCTCCTATGTCAGATAGCGTATTGGGCTAAGCGGCACCACAAAGCGCATGAAATGGCGAACAAAATGCACTATTATACTTCTAGGCTAGGGCGAACAGAGACTAGATTAGGTCATTTTATATTTTGGTTAACATAAGGATTCTGCGAAATTTTATCACATTTGTTCAATTTACGTCGCTCCTATTTCAGATAGCTTATTGGGCTAAGCGGCATCTGAAGGCGCATGAAGTGACGAGTAAAATGCACTATTAAACTTCTAGGGTAGGGCCAACAGAGACCCGATTAGATCATTTTATATTACGGTTAATTTAAAATGTCAGCAAAATTCTATCACATTTGTTCAATTTACGTCGCTCCTGTTTCAGATAGCGTGCTGGGCCATGCGGCATCTTAAAGCGCGTGGAATGGCGAGTAAAATGCACTATTAAACTTCTAGGGTAGGGCAAACAGAGACCCGATTATACCATTTTATATTATGGTTAATTTAAGAATTCAGCAAAATTCTATCACATTTGTTCAATTTACGTCGCTCCTATTTCAGACCGCGTACTGGGCTAGGCGGCATCTTAAAGCGTGTGGAATGGCGAGTAAAATACACTATTAACCTTCTATGATAAGGCAATCAGAGACCCGATTAGATCATTTTATATTATGGTTAATTTAAGAATTCAGCGAAATTCTATCACATTTGTTCAACTTACGTCGCTCCTATTTCAGATAGCGTATTGGGCTAAGCGGCACCTCAAAGCGCATGAAATGGCGAGTGAAATGCACTATTAAACTTCTAGGGTAGGGCGAACAGAGACCCGATTGGATCATTTTACATTAAGGTTTATATAAGAATTCACGGAAATTCTATCACATTTGTTCAATATACGTCGCTCCTATTTCAGATAGCGTATTGGGCTAAGCGGCCCGTCAAAGCGCATGAAATGATGCGTAAAATGCGCTATTAAACTTCTAGGATAAGGCAAAAGGAGACCCGATTAGTTCATTTTATATTACGGTTAATATAAGAATTCAGCGTAATTCTATCACATTTGTTCATCTTACCTCGCTCCTATTTCAGATAGCCTACTGACCTAGGCGGCATCTTAAAGCGCGTGGAGGGGCGAGTAAAATGCACTACTAAACTTCTATGATAGAGCAATCAGAGACCCGATTAGATCATTTTATATTTTGTGTAATATAAGATTTCAGGGAAATTCTATCACATTTGTTCAATTTACGTCGCTCCTATTTCAGATAGCGTATTGGGCTCAGCGGCATCACAAAGCACATGAAATGGCGAACAAAATGCACTATTAAACTTCTAGGCTATGGCGAACAGAGATCAGATTAGATCATTTTATATTTTGGTTAACATAAGAATTCTGCGAAATTCTATCACATTTGTTCAATTTACGTCGCTCCTATTTCAGATAGCTTATTGGGCTTAGCGGCATCTCAAAGCGCATGAAGTGACGAGTGAAATGCACTATTAAACTTCTAGGGTAGGGCAAGCAGAGACCCGATTAGATCATTTTATATTATGGTTAATTTAAGAATTCAGCGAAATTCTATCACATTTGTTCCATTTACGCCGCTCCTATTCCAGATAGCGTATTGGGCTAAGCGGCATCTCAAAGCGCATGAAATGGCGAGTAAAATGCACTGTTAAACTTCAATGATAGGGCAGTCAGAGACCCGGTTAGATCATTTTATATTTTGTTTAATTTAAGAATTCAGCAAGATTCTATCACATTTGTTGAATTTACGTCGCTCCTATTTCAGATAGCGTACTGGGCTAGGCGGCATCTTAAAGCGCGTGGAATGGCGAGTAAAATGCACTATTAAACTTCTAGGGTAGGGCAATCAGTGACCCGATGAGATCATTTGATATTATAGTTAATCTAAGAATTCAGCGAAATTCTATCACATTTGTTCAATTTACATCGCTCCTATTTCAGATAGCGTATTGGGCTATGCGGCATCTTAAAGCGCTCGGAATGGCGAGTAAAATGCACTATTAAACTTCTATGCTAGGGCAATCAGAGACCCGATTAGATCATTTTATATTTTGGTTAATATAAGAATTCAGTGAAATTCTATCACATTTGTTCAATTTACGTCGCTCCTATTTCAGATAGCGTATTGGGCAAAGCGGCATCTCAAAGCGCATGAAATGACGAGTAAAATGCACTATTGAAGTTCTAGGGTAGGGCAAACAGAGACCCGATTAGATCATTTTATATTATGGTTAATTTAAGAATTTAGCGAAATTCTATCACATTCGTTCAATTTACGTCGCTCCTATTTCAGATAGCGTATTGGGCTAAGCGGCATCTCAAAGCGCATGAAATGGCGAGTGAAATGCACTATAAGACTTCTATGGTAGGGCGAACAGAGACCAGATTAGATCATTTTACATTCTGGTTAATAAAATAATTCAGCGAAATTCTATCACATTTGTTCAACTTTCGTCGCTCCTATTTCAGATAGCGTATTGAGCTAAGCGGCATCTCGAAGCGCATGAAATGGCGAGTACAATGCACTATTAAACTTCTAGGGTAGGGCAAACAGAGACCCGATTAGATCATTTTGTACTATGGTTAATTTAAGAATTCAGCAAAATTCTATCACGTTTGTTCAATTTACGTCGCTCCTATTGCAGATAGTGTGTTGCGTTAAGCGGCATCTCGAAGCGCATGAAATGGCGAGAATAATGCACTATTAAACTTCTAGGATAAGTCAAACAGATACCCGATTAGATCATTTTATATTATGGTTAATATAAGAATTCAGCGAAATTCTATCACATTTGTTCAATTTACGTCGCTCATATTTCAGATAGCGTATTGGGCTAAGCGGCATCTCAAAGCGCATGAAATGGCAAGTAAAATGCACTATTAAACTTCTAGGGTAGGGCAATCAGTGACCCGATGAGGTCATTTTATATTATAGTTAATTTAAGAATTCAGCGAAATTCTATCACATTTGTTCAATTTACGTCGCTCCTATTTCAGATAGCGTATTGGGCTATGCGGCATCTTAAAGCGCTCGGAATGGCGAGTAAAATGCACTATTAAACTTCTATGCTAGGGCAATCAGAGACCCGATTAGATCATTTTATATTTTGGTTAATATAAGAATTCAGTGAAATTCTATCACATTTGTTCAATTTACGTCGCTCCTATTTCAGATAGCGTATTGGGCAAAGCGGCATCTCAAAGCGCATGAAATGACGAGTAAAATGCACTATTAAAGTTCTAGGGTAGGGCAAACAGAGACCCGATTAGATCATTTTATATTATGGTTAATTTAAGAATTGAGCGAAATTCTATCACATTCGTTCAATTTAGGTCGCTCCTATTTCAGATAGCGTATTGGGCTAAGCGGCATCTCAAAGCGCATGAAATGGCGAGTGAAATGCACTATAAGACTTCTATGGTAGGGCGAACAGAGACCAGATTAGATCATTTTACATTCTGGTTAATAAAATAATTCAGCGTAATTCTATCACATTTGTTCAAGTTACGTCGCTCCTATTTCAGATAGCGTACTGGGCTAGGCGGCATCTCGAAGCGCATGAAATGGCGAGTAAAATGCACTACTAATCTTCTATGATAGGGCAATCAGAGACCCGATTAGATCATTTTATATTTTGTTTAATATAAGATTTCAGGGAAATTCTATCACATTTGTTCAATTTACGTCGCTCCTATTTCAGATAGCGTATTGGGCTAAGCGGCAACTGAAAGCGCATGAAATGACGAGTGAAATGCACTATTAAACTTCTAGGGTAGGGCGAACAGAGACCCGATTAGATCATTTTACATTAATGTTAATATAAGAATTCAGGGAAATTCTATCACATTTGTTCAATTTACGTCGCTCCTATTTCAGATAGCGTATTGGGCTACGCGGCATCACAAAGCGCATGAAATGGCGAATAAAATGCACTATTAAACTTCTAGGCTAGGGCGAACAGAGACCCGATTAGATCATTTTACATTCTGGTTAATAAAATAATTCAGCGAAATTCTATCACATTTGTTCAACCTTCGTCGCTCGTATTTCAGATAGCGTATTGAGCTAAGCGGCATCTCGAAGCGCATGAAATGGCGAGTATAATGCACTATTAAACTTCTAGGATAAGGCAAACAGATACCCGATTAGATCATTTTATATTACGGTTAATATAAGAATGCAGCGTAATTCTATCACATTCGTTCAAGTTACGTCGCTCCTATTTCAGATAGCGTATTGGGCTATGCGGCATCTTAAAGCGCTCGGAATGGCGAGTAAAATGCACTATTAAACTTCTATGCTAGGGCAATCAGAGACCCGATTAGATCATTTTATATTTTGGTTAATATAAGAATTCAGTGAAATTCTATCACATTTGTTCAATTTACGTCGCTCCTATTTCAGATAGCGTACTGGGCTAGGCGGCATCTTAAAGCGCGTGGAATGGCGAGTAAAATGCACTACTAATCTTCTATGATAGGGCAATCAGAGACCCGAGTAGATCATTTTATATTTTGATTAATATAAGATTTCAGGGAAATTCTATCACATTTGTTCAATTTACGTCGCTCCTATTTCAGATAGCGTATTGGGCTAAGCCAGATCTCAAAGCGCATGAAATGGCGACTAAAATGCACTATTAAACTTCTAGGGTAGGGCAAACAGAGACCCGATTAGGTCATTTTATATTATGGGTAATTTAAGAATTCAGCAAAATTCTATCACATTTGTTCAACTTACGTCGCTCCTATTTCAGATAGCGTACTGGGCTAGGCGGCAACTTAAAGCGCGTGGAATGGCGAGTAAAATGCACTACTAAACTTCTATGATAGGGCAATCAGACACCCGATTAGATCATTTTATATTTTGTTTAATATAAGATTTCAGGGAAATAGTATCACATTTGTTCAATTTGCGTCGCTCCTATTCCAGATAGCGTATTCGGCTAAGCGGCATCTCAAAGCGCATGAAATGACGAGTAAAATGCACTATTAAACTTCTAGGGTAGGGCAAGCAGAGACCCGATTAGATCATTTTATATTATGGTTAACTTAAGAATTCAGCAAAATTCTATCACATTCGTTCAATTTAGGTCGCTCCTATTTCAGATAGCGTATTGGGCTAAGCGGCATCTCAAAGCCCATGACATGGCGAGTGAAATGCACTATAAGTCTTCTATGGTAGGGCGAACAGAGACCAGATTAGATCATTTTACATTCTGGTTAATAAAATAATTCAGCGAAATTCTATCACATTTGTTCAACTTTCGTTGCTCCTATTTCAGATAGCGTATTGGGTTAAGCGGCATCTCAAAGCGCATGAAATGGCGCGTAAAATGCACTATTAAACTTCTAGGGTAGAGCAAACAGAGACCCGATTAGATCATTTTATATTATGGTTAATTTAAGAATTCAGCAAAATTCTATCACATTTGTTCAATTTACGTCGCTCCTATTTCGGATAGCGTGCTGGGCTCGGCGGCATCCTAAAGCGCGTGGAGTGGCGAGTAAAATGCACTATTAAACTTGTATGATAGGGCAATCAGAGACGCGATTAGATCATTTTATATTTTGTTTAATACAAGATTTCAGGGAAATTCTATCACATTTGTTCAATTCGTGTCGCTCATATTTCAGATAGCGTATTGGGCTAAGCGGCATCTCAAAGCGCATGAAATGGCGAGTAAAATGCACTATTAAACTCCTAGGGTAGGGCAAACAGAGACCCGATTAGATCATTTTATATTATGGTTAATTTAAGAATTGAGCGAAATTCTATCACATTTGTTCAATTTACGTCGCTCCTATTTCGGATAGCGTACTGGGCTAGGCGGCATCCTAAAGCGCGTGGAGTGGCGAGTAAAATGCACTATTAAACTTGTATGATAGGGCAATCAGAGACGCGATTAGATCATTTTATATTTTGTTTAATACAAGATTTCAGGGAAATTCTATCACATTTGTTCAATTCGTGTCGCTCATATTTCAGACAGCGTATTGGGCTAAGCGGCATCTCAAAGCGCATGAATTGGCGAGTAAAATGCACTGTTAAACTTCAATGATAGGGCAAACAGAGACCCGATTAGATCATTTTATATTATGGTTAATTGAAGAATTCAGCAAGATTCTATCACATTTGTTGAATTTACGTCGCTCCTATTTCAGATAGCGTAATGGGCTAGGCGGCATCTTAAAGCGCGTGGAATGGCGAGTAAAATGCACTGTTAAACTTCAATGATAGGGCAGTCAGAGACCCGATTAGATCATTTTATATTTTGTTTAATATAAGATTTCAGGGAAATCCTATCACATTTGTTCTATTTACGTCGCTCCTATTTCAGTCAGCGTATTGGGCTAACCGGCATCTCAAAGCGCATGGAATGGCGAATAAAATGGACTATTAAACTTCTAGGGTAGGGCAAACAGAGACCCGATTAGATCATTTTATATTACGGTTAATATAAGAATTCAGCGTAATTCTATCACATTTCTTCAAATTACTTCGCTCCTATTTCAGATAGCGTACTGGGCTGGCCGGCATCTTAAAGCGCGTGGAATGGCGAGTACAATGCACTATTAAACTTCTATGATAGGGCAATCAGTGACCTGATTAGATCATTTTATATTATAGTTAATTTAAGAATTCCGCGAAATTCTATCACATTTGTTCAATTTACGTCGCTCATATTTCCGATATCGTATTGGGCTAAGCGGCATCTCAAAGCGCATGAAATGGCGAGTAATATGCACTATTAAACTTCTAGGGTAGGGCAATCAGTGACCCGATTAGATCATTTTATATTATAGTTAATTTAAGAATTCAGCGATATTCTATCACATTTGTGCAATTTACGTCGCTCCTATTTCAGATAGCGTATTGGGCTAAGCGGCATCTCAAAGCGCATTAAATGGCGAGCAAAATGCACTATTAAACTTCTAGGGTAGGGCAAACAGAGACCCGATTAGATCATTTTGTACTATGGTTAATATAAGAATTCAGCAAAATTCTATCACGTTTGTTCAATTTACGTCGCTCCTATTGCAGATAGCGTATTGGGTTAAGCGGCACCTCAAAGCGCATGAAATTGCGAGTAAAATGCACTATTAAACTTCTAGGGTAGAGCAAACAGGGACCCGATTAGATCATTTTATATTATGGTTAATTTAAGAATTCAGCGAAATTCTATCACATTTGTTCAATTTACGTCGCTCCTATTTCAGATAGCGTATTGGGCTAAGCGGCATCTCAAAGCGCATGAAATGGCGAACAAAATGCACTATTAAACTTCTAGGCTAGGGCGAACAGAGACCAGATTGGATCATTTCATGTTTTGGTTAATATAAGAATTCTGCGAAATTCTATCACATTTGTTCAAGTTACGTCGCTCCTATTTCAGATAGCGTACTGGGCTAGGCGGCATCTTAAAGCGCGTGGAATGGCGAGTAAAATGCACTATTAAACTTCTATGATAGGGCAATCAGAGACCCGATTAGATCATTTTATATTTTGGTTAATATAAGAATTCAACGAAATTCTATCACATTTGTAAAATTTACGTCGCTCCTATTACAGATAGCTTATTGGGCTTAGCGGCATCTCAAAGCGCATGAAATGACGAGTGAAATGAACTACTAAACTTCCAGGCTAGGGCGAACAGAGACCCGATTAGATCATTTTACATTCTGGTTAATAAAATAATTCAGCGAAATTCTATCACATTTGTTCCACTTTCGTTGCTCCTATTTCAGATAGCGAATTGGGTTAAGCGGCATCTCAAAGCGCATGAAATGGCGAGTACAATGCACTATTAAACTTCTAGGGTAGGGCAAACAGAGACCCGATTAGATCATTTTGTACTATGGTTAATTTAAGAATTCAGCAAAATTCTATCACGTTTGTTCAATTTACGTCGCTCCTATTGCAGATAGCGTGTTGCGTTAAGCGGCATCTCGAAGCGCATGAAATGGCGAGAATAATGCACTATTAAACTTCTAGGATAAGTCAAACAGATACCCGATTAGATCATTTTATATTATGGTTAATATAAGAATTCAGCGAAATTCTATCACATTTGTTCAATTTACGTCGCTCATATTTCAGATAGCGTATTGGGCTAAGCGGCATCTCAAAGCGCATGAAATGGCAAGTAAAATGCACTATTAAACTTCTAGGGTAGGGCAATCAGTGACCCGATGAGATCATTTTATATTATAGTTAATTTAAGAATTCAGCGGAATTCTGTCACATTTGTTCAATTTACGTCGCTCCTATTTCAGATAGCGTATTGGGCTATGCGGCATCTTAAAGCGCTCGGAATGGCGAGTAAAATGCGCTATTAAACTTCTATGCTAGGGCAATCAGAGACCCGATTAGATCATTTTATATTATGGTTAATTTAAGAATTGAGCGAAATTCTATCACATTCGTTCAATTTAGGTCGCTCCTATTTCAGACAGCGTATTGGGCTAAGCGGCATCTCAAAGCGCATGAAATGGCGAGTGAAATGCACTATAAGACTTCTATGGTAGGGCGAACAGAGACCAGATTAGATCATTTTACATTCTGGTTAATAAAATAATTCAGCGAAATTCTATCCCATTTGTTCAACTTTCGTCGCTCCTATTTCAGATAGCGTATTGAGCTAAGCGGCATCTCGAAGCGCATGAAATGGCGAGTATAATGCACTATTAAACTTCTAGGATAGGGCAAACAGATACCCGGTTAGATCATTTTATATTACGGTTAATATAAGAATGCAGCGTAATTCTATCACATTTGTTCAAGTTACGTCGCTTCTATTTCAGATAGCGTACTGGGCTAGGCGGCATCTTAAAGCGCGTGGAATGGCGAGTAAAATGCACTACTAATCTTCTATGATAGGGCAATCAGAGACCCGATTAGATCATTTTATATTTTGTTTAATATAAGATTTCAGGGAAATTCTATCACATTTGTTCAATTTACGTCGCTCCTATTTCAGATAGCGTATTGGGCTAAGCGGCAACTGAAAGCGCATGAAATGGCGAGTGAAATGCACTATTAAACTTCTAGGGTAGGGCGAACAGAGACCCGATTAGATCATTTTACATTAAGGTTAATATAAGAATTCAGGGAAATTCTATCACATTTGTTCAATTTACGTCGCTCCTATTTCAGATAGCGTATTGGGCTACGCGGCATCACAAAGCGCATGAAATGGCGAATAAAATGCACTATTAAACTTCTAGGCTAGGGCGAACAGAGACCCGATTAGATCATTTTACATTCTGGTTAATAAAATAATTCAGCGAAATTCTATCACATTGGTTCAACCTTCGTCGCTCGTATTTCAGATAGCGTATTGAGCTAAGCGGCATCTCGAAGCGCATGAAATGGCGAGTATACTGCACTATTAAACTTCTAGGATAAGGCAAACAGGTACCCGATTAGATCATTTTATATTACGGTTAATATAAGAATGCAGCGTAATTCTATCACATTCGTTCAAGTTACGTCGCTCCTATTTCAGATAGCGTACTGGGCTAGGCGGCATCTTAAAGCGCGTGGAATGGCGAGTAAAATGCACTACTAATCTTCTATGATAGGGCAATCAGAGACCCGATTAGATCATTTTATATTTTGTTTAATATAAGATTTCAGGGAAATTCTATCACATTTGTTCAATTTACGTCGCTCCTATTTCAGATAGCGTATTGGGCTAAGCGGCAACTGAAAGCGCATGAAATGACGAGTAAAATGCACTATTAAACTTCTAGGGTAGGGCGAACAGAGACCCGATTAGATCATTTTACATTAAGGTTAATATAAGAATTCAGGGAAATTCTATCACATTTGTTCAATTTACGTCACTCCTATTTCAGATAGCGTATTGGGCTACGCGGCATCACAAAGCGCATGAAATGGCGAATAAAATGCACTATTAAACTTCTAGGCTAGGGCGAACAGAGAACCGATTAGATCATTTTACATTCTGGTTAATAAAATAATTCAGCGAAATTCTATCACATTTGTTCAACTTTCGTTGCTCCTATTTCAGATAGCGTATTGGGTTAAGCGGCATCTCAAAGCGCATGAAATGGCGAGTAAAATGCACTATTAAACTTCTAGGGTAGGGCAAACAGTGACCCGATTAGATCATTTTATATTATGGTTAATTTAAGAATTCAGCAAAATTCTATCACATTTGTTCAATTTACGTCGCTCCTATTTCGGATAGCGTACTGGGCTAGGCGGCATCCTAAAGCGCGTGGAGTGGCGAGTAAAATGCACTATTAAAGTTGTATGATAGGGCAATCAGAGACGCGATTAGATCATTTTATATTTTGTTTAATACAAGATTTCAGGGAAATTCTATCACATTTGTTCAATTCGTGTCGCTGATATTTCAGATAGCGTATTGGGCTAAGCGGCATCTCAAAGCGCATGAAATGGCGAGTAAAATGCACTATTAAACTCCTAGGGTAGGGCAAACAGAGACCCGATTAGATCATTTTATATTATGGTTAATTTAAGAATTGAGCGAAATTCTATCACATTCGTTCAATTTAGGTCGCTCCTATTTCAGACAGCGTATTGGGCTAAGCGGCATCTCAAAGCGCATGAAATGGCGAGTGAAATGCACTATAAGACTTCTATGGTAGGGCGAACAGAGACCAGATTAGATCATTTTACATTCTGGTTAATAAAATAATTCAGCGAAATTCTATCACATTTGTTCAGCTTTCGTCGCTCCTATTTCAGATAGCGTATTGAGCTAAGCGGCATCTCGAAGCGCATGAAATGGCGAGTATAATGCACTATCAAACTTCTAGGATACGGCAAACAGATACCCGGTTAGATCATTTTATATTACGGTTAATATAAGAATGCAGCGTAATTCTATCACATTTGTTCAAGTTACGTCGCTTCTATTTCAGATAGCGTACTGGGCTAGGCGGCATCTTAAAGCGCGTGGAATGGCGAGTAAAATGCACTACTAATCTTCTATGATAGGGCAATCAGAGACCCGATTAGATCATTTTATATTTTGTTTAATATAAGATTTCAGGGAAATTCTATCACATTTGTTCAATTTACGTCGCTCCTATTTCAGATAGCGTATTGGGCTAAGCGGCAACTGAAAGCGCATGAAATGGCGAGTGAAATGCACTATTAAACTTCTAGGGTAGGGCGAACAGAGACCCGATTAGATCATTTCACATTAAGGTTAATATAAGAATTCAGGGAAATTCTATCACATTTGTTCAATTTACGTCGCTCCTATTTCAGATAGCGTATTGGGCTACGCGGCATCACAAAGCGCATGAAATGGCGAATAAAATGCACTATTAAACTTCTAGGCTAGGGCGAACAGAGAACCGATTAGATCATTTTACATTCTGGTTAATAAAATAATTCAGCGAAATTCTATCACATTTGTTCAACTTTCGTTGCTCCTATTTCAGATAGCGTATTGGGTTAAGCGGCATCTCAAAGCGCATGAAATGGCGAGTAAAATGCACTATTAAACTTCTAGGGTAGGGCAAACAGTGACCCGATTAGATCATTTTATATTATGGTTAATTTAAGAATTCAGCAAAATTCTATCACATTTGTTCAATTTACGTCGCTCCTATTTCGGATAGCGTACTGGGCTAGGCGGCATCCTAAAGCGCGTGGAGTGGCGAGTAAAATGCACTATTAAAGTTGTATGATAGGGCAATCAGAGACGCGATTAGATCATTTTATATTTTGTTTAATACAAGATTTCAGGGAAATTCTATCACATTTGTTCAATTCGTGTCGCTGATATTTCAGATAGCGTATTGGGCTAAGCGGCATCTCAAAGCGCATGAAATGGCGAGTAAAATGCACTATTAAACTCCTAGGGTAGGGCAAACAGAGACCCGATTAGATCATTTTATATTATGGTTAATTTAAGAATTGAGCGAAATTCTATCACATTCGTTCAATTTAGGTCGCTCCTATTTCAGACAGCGTATTGGGCTAAGCGGCATCTCAAAGCGCATGAAATGGCGAGTGAAATGCACTATAAGACTTCTATGGTAGGGCGAACAGAGACCAGATTAGATCATTTTACATTCTGGTTAATAAAATAATTCAGCGAAATTCTATCACATTTGTTCAGCTTTCGTCGCTCCTATTTCAGATAGCGTATTGAGCTAAGCGGCATCTCGAAGCGCATGAAATGGCGAGTATAATGCACTATCAAACTTCTAGGATACGGCAAACAGATACCCGGTTAGATCATTTTATATTACGGTTAATATAAGAATGCAGCGTAATTCTGTCACATTTGTTCAAGTTACGTCGCTTCTATTTCAGATAGCGTACTGGGCTAGGCGGCATCTTAAAGCGCGTGGAATGGCGAGTAAAATGCACTACTAATCTTCTATGATAGGGCAATCAGAGACCCGATTAGATCATTTTATATTTTGTTTAATATAAGATTTCAGGGAAATTCTATCACATTTGTTCAATTTACGTCGCTCCTATTTCAGATAGCGTATTGGGCTAAGCGGCAACTGAAAGCGCATGAAATGGCGAGTGAAATGCACTATTAAACTTCTAGGGTAGGGCGAACAGAGACCCGATTAGATCATTTCACATTAAGGTTAATATAAGAATTCAGGGAAATTCTATCACATTTGTTCAATTTACGTCGCTCCTATTTCAGATAGCGTATTGGGCTACGCGGCATCACAAAGCGCATGAAATGGCGAATAAAATGCACTATTAAACTTCTAGGCTAGGGCGAACAGAGACCCAATTAGATCATTTTACATTCTGGTTAATAAAATAATTCAGCGAAATTCTATCACATTTGTTCAACTTTCGTTGCTCCTATTTCAGATAGCGTATTGGGTTAAGCGGCATCTCAAAGCGCATGAAATGGCGCGTAAAATGCACTATTAAACTTCTAGGGTAGGGCAAACAGAGACCCGATTAGATCATTTTATATTATGGTTAATTTAAGAAATCAGCAAAATTCTATCACATTTGTTCAATTTACGTCGCTCCTATTTCGGATAGCGTACTGGGCTAGGCGGCATCCTAAAGCGCGTGGAGTGGCGAGTAAAATGCACTATTAAACTTGCATGATAGGGCAATCAGAGACGCGATTAGATCATTTTATATTTTGTTTAATACAAGATTTCAGGGAAATTCTATCACATTTGTTCAATTCGTGTCGCTCATATTTCAGATAGCGTATTGGGCTAAGCGGCATCCCAAAGCGCATGAAATGGCGAGTAAAATGCACTATTAAACTCCTAGGGTAGGGCAAACAGAGACCCGATTAGATGATTTTATATTATGGTTAATTTAAGAATTCAGCAAGATTCTATCACATTTGTTGAATTTACGTCGCTCCTATTTCAGATAGCGTACTGGGCTAGGCGGCATCTTAAAGCGCGTGGAATGGCGAGTAAAATGCACTGTTAAACTTCTATGATAGGGCAGTCAGAGACCCGATTAGATCATTTTATATTTTGTTTAATATAAGATTTCAGGGAAATCCTATCACATTTGTTCTATTTACGTCGCTCCTATTTCAGTTAGCGTATTGGGCTAACCGGCATCTCAAAGCGCATGAAATGGCGAATAAAATGGACTATTAAACTTCTAGGGTAGGGAAAACGGAGACCCGATTAGATCATTTTATATTACGGTTAATATAAGAATTCAGCGTAATTCTATCACATTTCTTCAAATTACGTCGCTCCTATTTCAGATAGCGTACTGGGCTGGCCGGCATCTTAAAGCACGTGGAATGGCGAGTAAAATGCACTAATAAACTTGTATGATAGGGCAATCAGAGACGCGATTAGATCATTTTATATTTTGTTTAATATAAGATTTCAGGGAAATTCTATCACATTTGTTCAATTTACGTCGCTCCTATTTCAGATAGCGTATTGGGCTAAGCGGCAACTGAAAGCGCATGAAATGACGAGTGAAATGCACTATTAAACTTCTAGGATAGGGCGAACAGAGACCCGATTAGACCATTTTACATTAAGGTTAATATAAGAATTCAGGGAAATTCTATCACATTTGTTCAATTCGTGTCGCTCATATTTCAGATTGCGTATTGGGCTAAGCGGCATCTCAAAGCGCATGAAATGGCGAGTAAAATGCACTATTAAACTCCTAGGGTAGGGCAAACAGAGACCCGATTAGATCATTTTATATTATGGTTAATTTAAGAATTCAGCAAGATTCTATCACATTTGTTGAATTTACGTCGCTCCTATTTCAGATAGCGTACTGGGCTAGGCGGCATCTTAAAGCGCGTGGAATGGCGAGTAAAATGCACTATTAAACTTCTAGGGTAGGGCAAACAGAGACCCGATTAGATCATTTTATATTATGGTTAATTTAAGAATTCAGCGAAATTCTATCACATTTGTTCCTTTTACGTCGCTCCAATTTCAGATAGCGTATTTGGCTAAGCGGCCTCTCAAAGCGCATGAAATGGCGAATAAAATGCACTATTAATCTTCTAGGCTAGGGCGAACAGAGACCCGAGCAGATCATTTTACGTTATGGTTAATAAAAGAATTCAGCGTAATTCTATCACATTTGTTCAACTTACGTCGCTCCTATTTCAGATAGCGTATTGGGCTAAGCGGCATCTCAAGGCGCATGAAATGGCGAGTGAAATGCACTATTAGACTTCTATGGTAGGGCGAACAGAGACCCGATTGGATCATTTTACATTAAGGTTAATATAAGGATTCACGAAAATTCTATCACATTTGTTCAATTTACGTCGCTCCCATTCCAGATAGCGTATTGGGCTAAGCGGCATCTCAAAGCGCATGAAATGGCGAGTAAAATGCGCTATTAAACTTCTAGGATAAGGCAAACAGAGACCCGATTAGATCATTTTATATTACGGTTAATATAAGAATCCAGCGTAATTCTATCACATTTGTTGAAGTTACGACGCTCCTATTTCAGATAGCGTACTGGGCTAGGCGGCATCTCAAAGCGCATGGAATGGCGAGTAAAATGCACTACTAATCTTCTATGATAGGGCAATCAGAGACCCGAGTAGATCATTTTATATTTTGATTAATATAAGATTTCAGGGAAATTCTATCACATTTGTTCAATTTACGTCGCTCCTATTTCAGATAGCGTATTGGGCTAAGCCGGATCTCAAAGCGCATGAAATGGCGACTAAAATGCACTATTAAACTTCTAGGGTAGGGCAAACAGAGACCCGATTAGATCATTTTATATTATGGTTAATTTAAGAATTCAGCAAAATTCTATCACATTTGTTCAATTTACGTCGCTCCTATTTCGGATAGCGTACTGGGCTAGGCGGCATCCTAAATCGCGTGGAGTGGCGAGTAAAATGCACTATTAAAGTTGTATGATAGGGCAATCAGAGACGCGATTAGATTATTTCATATTTTGTTTAATACAAGATTTCAGGGAAATTCTATCACATTTGTTCAATTCGTGTCGCTGATATTTCAGATAGCGTATTGGGCTAAGCGGCATCTCAAAGCGCATGAAATGGCGAGTAAAATGCACTATTAAACTCCTAGGGTAGGGCAAACAGAGACCCGATTAGATCATTTTATATTATGGTTAATTTAAGAATTGAGCGAAATTCTATCACATTCGTTCAATTTAGGTCGCTCCTATTTCAGATAGCGTATTGGGCTAAGCGGCATCTCAAAGCGCATGAAATGCCGAGTGAAATGCACTATAAGACTTCTATGGTAGGGCGAACAGAGACCACATTAGATCATTTTACATTCTGGTTAATAAAATAATTCAGCGAAATTCTATCACATTTGTTCAACTTTCGTCGCTCCTATTTCAGATAGCGTATTGAGCTAAGCGGCATCTCGAAGCGCATGAAATGGCGAGTAAAATGCACTATTAAACTTCTAGGATAAGGCAAATGGAGACCCGATTAGACCATTTTATATTACGGTTAATATAAGAATTCAGCGTTATTCTATCACATTTGTTCAACTTACGTCGCTCCTATTTCAGATAGCGTACTCGGATAGGCGGCATCTTAAAGCGCGTGGAAAGGCGAGTAAAATGCACTATTAAACTTCGAGGGTAATGCAAACAGAGACCCGATTAGATCATTTTATATTACGGTTAATATAATATTTCAGGGAAATTCTATCACATTTGTTCAATTTACGTCGCTCCTATTTCAGATAGCTATTGGGCTAAGCGGCATCTCAAAGCGCATGAAATGACGACAGAAATGCACTAGTAAACTTCTTGGGTAGGGCGAACAGAGACCCGATTACATCATTTTATATTATGGTTAATATAAGAATTCAGCGATATTCTATCGCATTTGTTCAATTTGCGTCGCTCCTATTTCAGATAGCGTATTGGGCTAAGCGGCATCTCAAAGCGCATGAAATGACGAATGAAATGCACTATTAAGCTTCTTCGCTAGGGCGAACAGAGACCCGATTAGATCATTTAACATTATGGTAAATAAAAGTATTCAGCGAAATTCTATCACATTTGTTCAATTTACGTCGCTCCTATTTCAGATAGCGTACTGGGCTAGGCGGCATCTCAAAGCGCATGAAATGACGAGTAAGATGCTCTATTAAACTTCTAGGGTAGGGCAATCAGAGACCCGATTAGTTCATTTTATATTTTGGTTAATATAAGAATCCAGCGAAATTCTATCACATTTGTTCAATTTACGTCGCTTCTATTTCAGATAGCGTATTGGGCTAAGCGGCATCTCAAAGCGCACGAAAGGGCGAGTAAAATGCACTATTAAACTTCTAGGGTGGGGCAATCAGAGACCCGATAAGAACATTTTATATTACGGTTAATATAAGAATTCAGCGAAGTTCTATCACATTTGTTCAATTTACGTCGCTCCTATTTCAGATAGCTTATTGGGCTAAGCGGCAACTCAAAGCGCATGAAATGACGAGTCAAATGCACTATTAAACTTCTAGTGTAGGGCGAACAAAGACCCGATTAGATCATTTTACATTAAGGTTAAAATAAGAATTCAGCGAAATTCTATCACATTTGTTCAATTTACGTCGCTCCAATTTCAGATAGCTTATTGGGCTAAGCGGCATCGCAAAGCGCATGAATTGACGAGTGAAATGCACTATTAAACTTCTTGGGTAGGGCGAACAAAGACCCGATTAGATCATTTTATATTATGGTTAATTTAAGAATTCAGCGAAATTCTATCACATTTGTTTAATTTACGTCGCTCCTATTTCAGATAGCGTATTGCGATAAGCGGCATCTCAAAGCGCATGAAATGCTGAGTAAAATGCGCTATTAAACTTCTAGGGTAGGGCAATCAGAGACCCGATTAGATCATTTTATATTATGGTTAATTTAAGAATTCAGCGAAATTCTATCACATTTGTTCAATTTACGTCGCTCCTATTTCTGATAGCGTATTGGGCTAAGCGGCATCTCAATGCGCATGAAATGGCCAGTAAAATGCACTATTAAACTTCTAGGATAAGGCAAACGGAGACCCGATTAGATCATTTTATATTACGGTTAATATAAGAATTCAGCGTAATTCTATCACATTTGTTCAACATACGTCGCTCCTATTTCAGATAGTGTACTGGGCTAGGCGGCATCTTAAAGCGCGTGGAAGGAAGAGTAAAATGCACTACTAAACTTCTATGATAGGGCAATCAGAGTCCCGTTTAGATCATTTTATATTTTGTTTAATATAAGATTTCAGGGAAATTCTATCACATTTGTTCAATTTACGTCGCTCCTATTTCAGATAGCTATTGGGCTAAGCGGCATCTCAAAGCGCATGAAATGACGAGAGAAATGCACTATTAAACTTCTTGGGTGGGGCGAACAGAGACCCGATAACATCATTTTATATTATGGTTAATATAAGAATTCAGCGATATTCTATCGCATTTGTTCAATTTGCGTCGCTCCTATTTCAGATAGCGTATTGGGCTAAGCGGCATCTCAAAGCGCATGAAATGACGAATAAAATGCACTATTAAGCTTCTTCGCTAGGGCGAACAGAGACCCGAATAGATCATTTAACATTATGGTAAATAAAAGAATTCAGCGAAATTCTATCACATTTGTTCAATTTACGTCGCTCCTATTTCAGATAGCGTACTGGGCTAGGCGGCATCTCAAAGCGCATGAAATGACGAGTAAGATCCTCTATTAAACTTCTAGGGTAGGGCAATCAGAGACCCGATTAGTTCATTTTATATTTTGGTTAATATAAGAATCCAGCGAAATTCTATCACATTTGTTCAATTTACGTCGCTTCTATTTCAGATAGCGTATTGGGCTAAGCGGCATCTCAAAGCGCACGAAAGGGCGAGTAAAATGCACTATTAAACTTCTAGGGTGGGGCAATCAGAGACCCGATAAGAACATTTTATATTACGGTTAATATAAGAATTCAGCGAAGTTCTATCACATTTGTTCAATTTACGTCGCTCCTATTTCAGATAGCTTATTGGGCTAAGCGGCAACTCAAAGCGCATGAAATGACGAGTCAAATGCACTATTAAACTTCTAGGGTAGGGCGAACAAAGACCCGATTAGATCATTTTACATTAAGGTTAAAATAAGAATTCAGCGAAATTCTATCACATTTGTTCAATTTACGTCGCTCCAATTTCAGATGGCTTATTGGGCTAAGCGGCATCGCAAAGCGCATGAATAGACGAGTGAAATGCACTATTAAACTTCTTGGGTAGGGCGAACAAAGACCCGATTAGATCATTTTATATTATGGTTAATTTAAGAATTCAGCGAAATTCTCTCACATTTGTTCAATTTACGTCGCTGATATTTCAGATAGCGTATTGGGCTTGCGGCATCTCAAAGCGCAAGAAATGGCGAGTAAAATGCACTATTAAACTTCTAGGGTAGGGCAAACAGAGACCCGATTAGGTCATTTCATATTATGGTTAATTTGAGAATTCAGAAAAATTCTATCACATTTGTTCAATTTACGTCGCTCCTATTTCAGATAGCGTACCCGGATAGGCGGCATCTTAAAGCGCGAGGAATGGCGAGTAAAATGCACTACTAAACTTCTATGATAGGGCAATCAGAGACCCGATTAGATCATTTTATATTTTGGTTAATATAAGAATTCAGCGAAATTCTATCACATTTGTTCAATTTACGTCGCTCCTATTTCGGATAGCGTATTGGGCTAAGCTGCATCTCAAAGCGCAAGAAATGGCTCGTAAAATGCACTATTAAACTTCTAGGGTAGGGCAATCAGAGACCAGATTAGATCATTTTATAGTATGGTTAATTTAAGAATTCAGTAAAATTCTATCACATTTGTTCAATTTACGTCGTTCCTATTTCAGATAGCATACTGCGCTAGGCGGCATCTTAAAGCGCGTGGAATGGCGAGTAAAATGCACTATTAAACTTCTATGATAGGGCAATCAGAGACCCGATTAGATCATTTTATATTTTGGTTAATATAAGGATTCAGCGTAATTCTATCACATTTGTTCAATTTACGTCGCTCCTATTTCAGATAGCGTATTGGGCTAAGCGGCATCTCAAAGCGCATGAAATGGCGAGTAAAATGCACTATTAAACTTCTAGGGTAAGGGAAACAGAGACCCGATTAGATCATTTTATATTACGGTTAATATAAGAATTCAGCGTAATTCTATCACATTTGTTCAACATGCGTCGCTCCTATTTCAGACAGTGTCCTGGGCTAGGCGGCATCTTAAAGCGCGTGGAAGGGCGAGTAAAATGCACTACTAAACTTCTATGGTAGGGCAATCAGAGTCCCGTTTAGATCATTTTATGTATTGTTTAATATAAGATTTCAGGGAAATTCTATCACATTTGTTCAATTTACGTCGCTCCTATTTCAGATAGCGTATTGGGCTAAGCGGCATCTCAAAGCGTATGAAATGACGAGAGAAATTCACTATTAAACTTCTTGGGTAGGGCGAAGAGAGACCCGATTAGGTCATTTCATATTATGGTTAATTACAGAATTCAGCGAAATTCTATCACATTTGTTCAATTTACATCGCTCCTATTTCAAATAGCGTATTGGGCTAAGCGGCATCTCAATGCGCATGAAATGGCGAGTAAAATGCACTATTAAACTTCTAGGATAAGGCAAACGGAGACCCGATTAGACCATTTTATATTACGGTTAATATAAGAATTCAGCGTTATTCTATCACATTTGCTCAACTTACGTCGCTCCTATTTCAGATAGCGTGCTCTGATAGGCGGCATCCTAAAGCGCGTGGAATGGCGAGTAAAATGCACTATTAAACTTCTAGGGTAATGCAAACAGAGACCCGATTAGATCATTTTATATTACGGTTAATATAAGATTTCAGGGAAATTCTATCACATTTGTTCAATTTACGTCGCTCCTATTTCAGATAGCTATTGGGCTAAGCGGCATCTCAAAGCGCATGAAATGGCGAGTAAAATGCACTATTAAACTTCTAGGGCATGGCGAACAGAGACCCGATTAGATCATTTTACATTAAGGTTAATATAAGTATTCAGGGAACTTCTATCACATTTGTTCAATTTACGTCGCTCCTATTTCAGACAGCTTATTGGGCTAAGCGGCATCTCAAAGCGCATGAAATGACGAGTAAAATGCACTATTAAACTTCTAGGGTAGGGCAATCAGAGACCCGATTAGATCATTTTATATTATGGTTAATTTAAGAATTCAGCAAAATTCTATCACATTTGTTCAATTTACGTCGTTCCTATTTCAGATAGCGTACTGGGCTAGGCGGCATCTTAAAGCGCGTGGAATGGCGAGTAAAATGCACTATTAATCTTCTATGATAGGGCAATCAGAGACCCGATTAGATCATTTTATATTTTGGTTAATATAAGAATTCAGCGTAATTCTATCACATTTGTTCAATTTACGTCCCTCCTATATCAGATAGCATATTGGGCTAAGCGGCATCTCAAAGCGCATGAAATGGCGAGTAAAATGCACTATTAAGCTTCTAGGGTAAGGCAAACAGAGACCCGATTAGATCATTTTATATTACGGTTAATATAAGATTTCAGCGAAATTCTATCACATTTGTTCAATTTACGTCGCTCCTATTTCAGATAGCGTATTGGGCTATGCGGCATCTCAAAGCGCATGAAATGACGAGAGAAATGCACTATTAAACTACTTGGGTAGGGCGAACAGAGACCCGATTACATCATTTTATATTATGGTTAATTTAAGAACTCAGCAAAATTCTATCACATTTGTTCAATTTACGTCGCTCCTATTTCAGATAGCGTACTGGGCTACGCGGTATCTTAAAGCGCGTGGAATGGCGAGTAAAATGCACTATTAAACTTCTAGGATAAGGCAAACGGAGACCCGATTAGACCATTTTATATTACGGTTAATATAAGAATTCAGCATTATTCTATCACATTTGTTCAACTTACGTCGCTCCTATTTCAGAAAGCGTACTCGGATAGGCGGCATCTTAAAGCGCGTGGAATGGCGAGTAAAATGCACTATTAAACTTCTCGGGTAATGCAAACAGAGACCCGATTAGATCATTTTATATTACGGTTAATATAAGATTTCAGGGAAATTCTATCACATTTGTTCAATTTACGTCGCTCCTATTTCAGATAGCTATTGGGCTAAGCGGCATCTCAAAGCGCATGAACTGACGAGAGAAATGCACTATTAAACTTCTTGGGTAGGGCGAACAGAGACCCGATTACATCATTTTCGATTATGGTTAATATAAGAATTCAGCGAAATTCTATCACATTTGTTCAATTTGCGTCGCTCCTATTTCAGATAGCGTATTGGGCTAAGCGGCATCTCAAAGCGCATGAAATGTCGAATAAAATGCACTATTAAGCTTGTACGGTAGGGCGAACAGAGACCCGATTAGATCATTTAACATTATGGTAAATAAAAGAATTCAGCGAAATTCTATCACATTTGTTCAATTTCCGTCGCTCCTATTTCAGATAGCGTACTGGGCTAGGCGGCATCTCAAAGCGCATGAAATGACGAGTAAAATGCTCTATTAATCTTCTAGGGTAGGGCAAACAGAGACCCGATTAGGTCATTTCATATTATGGATAATTTAAAAATTCAGCGAAATTCTATCACATTTGTTCAAGTTACATCGCTCCTATTTCAGATAGCTTATTGGGCTAAGCGGCATCTCAAAGCGCATGAAATGGCGAGTAAAATAGACTATTAATCTTCTAGGATAAGGCAAACAGAGACCCGATTAGATCATTTTATATTACGGTTAATATAAGAATTCAGCGTAATTCTGTCACATTTGTTCACGTTACGTAGCTCCTATTTCAGATAGCGTACTGGGCTAGGCGGCAACTTAAACCGCGCGGAATGGCGAGTAAAATGCACTATTAAACTTCTATGATAGTGCAATCAGACACCCGATTAGTTCATTTTATATTTTGGTTAATATAATAATCCAGCGAAATTCTATCACATTTGTTCAATTTACGTGGCTCCTATTTCAGATAGCGTATTGGGCTAAGCGGTATCTCAAAGCGCACGAAAGGGCAGGTAAAATGCACTATTAAACTTCGAGGGTGGGGCAAGCAGACACCCGATCAGATCATTTTATATTACGGTTAATATAAAAATTCAGCGTAATTCTGTCACATTTGTTCAATTTACGTCGCTCCTATTTCAGATAGTGTACTGGGCTAGGCGGCATCTTAAAGCGCGTGGAAGGGCGCGTAAAATGCACTACTAAACGTCTATGATAGGGCAATCAGAGTCCCGTTTAGATCATTTTATATTTTCTTTAATATAAGATTTCAGGGAAATTCTATCACATTTGTTCAATTTACGTCGCTCCTATTTCAGATAGCGTATTGGGCTAAGCGGCATCTCAAAGCGCATGAAATGTCGAATAAATGCACTATTAAGCTTGTACGGTAGGGCGAACAGAGACCCGATTAGATCATTTAACATTATGGTAAATAAAAGAATTCAGCGAAATTCTATCACATTTGTTCAATTTCCGTCGCTCCTATTTCAGATAGCGTACTGGGCTAGGCGGCATCTCAAAGCGCATGAAATGACGAGTAAAATGCTCTATTAAACTTCTATGATAGGGCAATCAGAGACCCGATTAGATCATTTTATATTTTGGTTAATATAAGAATTCAGCGAAATTCTATCACATTTTTTCAATTTACGTCGCTCCTATTTCAGATAGTGTACTGGGCTAGGCGGCATCTTAAAGCGCGTGGAAGGGCGCGTAAAATGCACTACTAAACGTCTATGATACGGCAATCAGAGTCCCGTTTAGATCATTTTATATTTTCTTTAATATAAGATTTCAGGGAAATTCTATCACATTTGTTCAATTTACGTCGCTCCTATTTCAGATAGCTATTGGGCTAAGCGGCATCTCAAAGCGCATGAAATGACGAGAGAAATGCACTATTAAACTTCTTGGGTAGGGCGAACAGAGACCAGATTACATCATTTTATATTATGGTGAATTTAAGAATTCAGCAAAATTCTATCACATTTGTTCATCTTACATCGCTCCTATTTCAGATAGCGTATTGGGCTAAGCGGCATCTCAAAGCGCATGGAATGACGAGTAAAATGCACTAATAAACTTCTAGGATAAGGCAAACGGAGACCCGATTAGACCATTTTATATTACGGTTAATATAAGAATTCAGCGTTATTCTATCACATTTGTTCAATTTACGTCGCTCCTATTTCAGATAGCGTATTGGGCTAAGCTGCATCTTAAAGCGCGTGGAATGGCGAGTAAAATGCACTATTAATCTTCTATGATAGGGCAACCAGAGACCCGATTAGATCATTTTATATTTTGGTTAATATAAGTATTCAGCGAAATTCTATCACATTTGTTCAATTTACGTCGCTCCAATTTCAGATAGCTTATTGGGCTAAGCGGCATCGCAAAGCGCATGAATTGACGAGTGAAATGCACTATTAAACGTCTTGGGTAGGGCGAACAGAGACCCGATTAGATCATTTTACATTAAGGTTAATATAAGAATTCAGCGAAATTCTATCACATTTGTTCAATTTACATCGCTCCTATTTCAGATAGCGACTTGTGCTAAGCGGCATCTCAAAGCGCAGGAAATGGCGAGTAAAATGCACTATTAAACTTCTAGTGTAGGGCAAACAGAGACCCCATTAGATCATTTTATATTATGGTTAATTTAAGAATTCAGCGAAATTCTCTCACATTTGTTCAATTTACGTCGCTGATATTTCAGATAGCGTATTGGGCTAAGCGGCACCTCAAAGCGCAAGAAATGGCGAGTAAAATGCACTATTAAACTTCTATGATAGGGCAATCAGAGACCCGATTAGATCATTTTATATTTTGGTTAATATAAGAATTCAGCGAAATTCTATCACATTTGTTTAATTTACGTCGCTCCTATTTCAGATAGCGTATTGGGATAAGCGGCATCTCAAAGCGCATGAAATGCTGAGTAAAATGCGCTATTAAACTTCTAGGGTTGGGCAATCAGAGACCCGATTAGATCATTTTATATTATGGTTAATATAAGAATTCAGCGAAATTCTATCACATTTGTTCAATTTACGTCGCTCCTATTTCAGATAGCGACTTGTGCTAAGCGGCATCTCAAAGCGCAGGAAATGGCGAGTAAAATGCACTATTAAACTTCTAGTGTAGGGCAAACAGAGACCCCATTAGATCATTTTATATTATGGTTAATTTAAGAATTCAGCGAAATTCTCTCACATTTGTTCAATTTACGTCGCTGATATTTCAGATAGCGTATTGGGCTAAGCGGCATCTCAAAGCGCAAGAAATGGCGAGTAAAATGCACTATTAAACTTCTAGGGTAGGGCAAACAGAGACCCGATTAGGTCATTTCATATTATGGTTAATTTAAGAACTCAGAAAAATTCTATCACATTTGTTCAATTTACGTCGTTCCTATTTCAGTTAGCGTACTCGGATAGGCGGCATCTTAAAGCGCGAGGAATGGCGAGTAAAATGCACTATTAAACTACTATGATAGGGCAATCAGAGACCCGATTAGATCATTTTACATTTTGGTTAATATAAGAATTCAGCGAAATTCTATCACATTTGTTTAATTTACGTCGCTCCTATTTCAGATAGCGTATTGGGATAAGCGGCATCAAAAGCGCATGAAATGCCGAGTAAAATGCGCTATTAAGCTTCTAGGGTAGGGCAATCAGAGACCCGATTAGATCATTTTATATTATGGTTAATTTAAGAATTCAGCAAAATTCTATCACATTTGTTCAATTTACGTCGTTCCTATTTCAGATAGCATACTGGGCTAGGCGGCAACTTAAAGCGCGCGGAATGGCGAGTAAAATGCACTATTAAACTTCTATGATAGGGCAATCAGAGACCTGATTAGATCATTTTATATTATGGTTAATTTAAGAATTCAGCGAAATTCTATCACATTTGTTCAACTTACATCGCTCCTATTTCAGATAGCGTATTGGGCTAAGCGGCATCTCAATGCGCATGAAATGGCCAGTAAAATGCACTATTAAACTTCTAGGATAAGGCAAACGGAGACCCGATTAGACCATTTCATATTACGGTTAATATAAGAATTCAGCGTGATTCTATCGCATTTGTTCAACTTACGTCGCTCCTATTTCAGATAGCGTACTGGGCTAGGCGGCATCTTAAAGCGCGTGGAATGGCGAGCAAAATGCACTCTTAATCTTCTATGATAGGGCAATCAGAGACCCGATTAGATCATTTTATATTACGGTTATATAAGAATTCAGCGTAATTCTATCACATTTGTTCAACATACGTCGCTCCTATTTCAGATAGTGTACTGGGCTAGGCGGCATCTTAAAGCGCGTGGAAGGGCGAGTAAAATGCACTACTAAACTTCTATGATAGGGCAATCAGAGTCCCGTTTAGATCATTTTATATTATGGTTAATATAAGAATTCAGCGAAATTCTATCACATTTGTTCAATTTACATCGCTCCTATTTCAGATAGCGTACTGGGCTAGGCGGCATCTTAAAGCGCGTGGAATGGCGAGCAAAATGCACTGTTAATCTTCTATGATAGGGCAATCAGAGACCCGATTAGATCATTTTATATTTTGGTTAATATAAGAATTCAGCGAAATTCTATCACATTTGTTCAATTTACGTCGCTCCTATTTCAGATAGCGTATTGGGCTAAGCGGCATCTCAAAGAACAAGAAATGGCGAGTAAAATGCACTATTAAACTTCTAGGGTAGGGCAAACAGAGACCCCAATAGAACATTTTATATTATGGTTAATTTAAGAATTCCGCGAAATTCTATCACATTTGTTCAATTTACGTTGCTCCTATTTCAGATAGCGTACTGGGCGAGGCGGCATCTTAAAGCGCGTGCAATGACGAGTAAAATGCACTATTAAACTTCTATGATAGGGCAATCAGAGACCCGATTAGATCATTTTATATTACGGTTAATATAAGAATTCAGCAAAATTCTATCACATTTGTTTACTTTACGTCGCTCCTATTTCAGATAGCGTACTGGGCTAGGCGGCATCTTAAAGCGCGTGGAATGACGAGTAAAATGCACTATTAAACTTCTATGATAGGGCAATCAGAGACCCGATTAGATCATTTTATATTTTGGTTAATATAAGAATTCAGCGAAATTCTATCACATTTGTTCAATTTACGTCGCTCCTATTTCAGATAGCTTATTGGGCTAAGCGGCATCTCAAAGCGCATGAAGTGGCGAGTAAAATGCACTATTAAACTTCTAGGGTAGGGCGAACAAAGACCCGATTAGATCATTTTACATTAACGTTAATATAAGAATTCAGCGAAATTCTATCACATTTGTTCAATTTACATCGCTCCTATTTCAGATACCGACTTGTGCTAAGCGGCATCTCAAAGCGCAAGAAATGGCGAGTAAAATGCACTATTAAACTTCTAGGGTAGGGCAAACAGAGACCCGATTAGATCATTTTATATTACGGTTAATATAAGAATTCAGCGTAATTCTGTGACATTTGTTCAACTTACGTAGCTCCTATTTCAGATAGCGTACTGAGCTAGGCGGCAACTTAAAGCGCGTGGAATGGTGCGTAAAATGCACTATTAAACTTCTAGGGTAGGGCAATCAGAGACCCGATTACATCATTTTATATTACGGTTAACATAAGAATTCAGCGAAATTCTATCACATTTGTTCAATTTACGTCGCTCCTATTTCAGATAGCGTATTGGGCTAAGCGGCATCTCAAAGCGCATGGAATGGCGAGTAAAATGCACTATTAATCTTCTATGATAGGGCAATCAGAGACCCGATTAGATCATTTTATGTTTTGGTTAATATAAGAATTCAGCGTAATTCTATCACATTTGTTCAATTTACGTCGCTCCTATATCAGATAGCATATTGGGCTAAGCGGCATCTCAAAGCGCATGAAATGGCGAGTAAAATGCACTATTAAACTTCTAGGGTAAGGCAAACAGAGACCCGATTAGATCATTTTATATTACGGTTAATATAAGATTTCAGGGAAATTCTATCACATTTGTTCAATTTACGTCGCTCCTATTTCAGATAGCGTATTGGGCTAAGTGGCATCTCAAAGCGCATGAAATGACGAATAAAATGCACTATTAAGCTTGTACGCTAGGGCGAACAGAGACCCGATTAGATCATTTAACATTATGGTAAATAAAAGAATTCAGCGAAATTCTATCACATTTGTTCAATTTACATCGCTCCTATTTCAGATAGCGACTTGTGCTAAGCGGCATCTCAAAGCGCAGGAAATGGCGAGTAAAATGCACTATTAAACTTCTAGCGTAGGGCAAGCAGAGACCCCATTAGATCATTTTATATTATGGTTAATTTAAGAATTCAGCGAATTCTCTCACATTTGTTCAATTTACGTCGCTGATATTTCAGATAGCGTATTGGGCTAAGCGGCACCTCAAAGCGCAAGAAATGGCGAGTAAAATGCACTATTAAACTTCTATGATAGGGCAATCAGAGACCCGATTAGATCATTTTATATTTTGGTTAATATAAGAATTCAGCGAAATTCTATCACATTTGTTTAATTTACGTCGCTCCTATTTCAGATAGCGTATTGGGATAAGCGGCATCTCAAAGCGCATGAAATGCTGAGTAAAATGCGCTATTAAACTTCTAGGGTTGGGCAATCAGAGACCCGATTAGATCATTTTATATTATGGTTAATATAAGAATTCAGCGAAATTCTATCACATTTGTTCAATTTACGCCGCTCCTATTTCAGATAGCGACTTGTGCTAAGCGGCATCTCAAAGCGCAGGAAATGGCGAGTAAAATGCACTATTAAACTTCTAGTGTAGGGCAAACAGAGACCCCATTAGATCATTTTATATTATGGTTAATTTAAGAATTCAGCGAATTTCTCCCACATTTGTTCAATTTACGTCGCTGATATTTCAGATAGCGTATTGGGCTAAGCGGCATCTCAAAGCGCAAGAAATGGCGAGTAAAATGCACTATTAAACTTCTAGGGTAGGGCAAACAGAGACCCGATTAGGTCATTTCATATTATGGTTAATTTAAGAATTCAGAAAAATTCTATCACATTTGTTCAATTTACGTCGTTCCTATTTCAGTTAGCGTACTCGGATAGGCGGCATCTTAAAGCGCGAGGAATGGCGAGTAAAATGCACTATTAAACTACTATGATAGGGCAATCAGAGACCCGATTAGATCATTTTACATTTTGGTTAATATAAGAATTCAGCGAAATTCTATCACATTTGTTTAATTTACGTCGCTCCTATTTCAGATAGCGTATTGGGATAAGCGGCATCTCAAAGCGCATGAAATGCCGAGTAAAATGCGCTATTAAGCTTCTAGGGTAGGGCAATCAGAGACCCGATTAGATCATTTTATATTACGGTTAATATAAGAATTCAGCGTAATTCTGTGACATTTGTTCAACTTACGTAGCTCCTATTTCAGATAGCGTACTGAGCTAGGCGGCAACTTAAAGCGCGTGGAATGGTGAGTAACATATACTATTAAACTTCTAGGGTAGGGCAATCAGAGACCCGATTAGATCATTTTATATTACGGTTAACATAAGAATTCAGCGAAATTCTATCACATTTGTTCAATTTACGTCGCTCCTATTTCAGATAGCGTATTGGGCTAAGCGGCATCTCAAAGCGCATGGAATGGCGAGTGAAATGCACTATTAAACTTCTAGGGAAGGGCGAACAGACACCCGAATAGATCATTTTATATTACGGTTAATATAAGAATTCAGCGTAACTCTATCACATTTGTTCAACTAACGTCTCTCCTATTTCAGATAGCGTACTGGGCTAGGCGGCATCTTAAAGCGCGTGGAAGGGCGAGTAAAATGCACTTCTAAACTTCTATGATAGGGCAATCAGAGACCCGATTAGATCATTTTATATTTTGGTTAATATAAGAATTCAGCGAAATTCTATCACATTTGTTCAATTTACGTCGCTCCTATTTCAGATAGCTTATTGGGCTAAGCGGCATCTCAAAGCGCATGAAGTGGCGAGTAAAATGCACTATTAAACTTCTAGGGTAGGGCGAACAAAGACCCGATTAGATCATTTTACATTAAGGTTAATATAAGAATTCAGCGAAATTCTATCACATTTGTTCAATTTACATCGCTCCTATTTCAGATACCGACTTGTGCTAAGCGGCATCTCAAAGCGCAAGAAATGGCGAGTAAAATGCACTATTAAACTTCTAGGGTAGGGCAAACAGAGACCCGATTAGATCATTTTATATTACGGTTAATATAAGAATTCAGCGTAATTCTGTGACATTTGTTCAACTTACGTAGCTCCTATTCAGATAGCGTACTGAGCTAGGCGGCAACTTAAAGCGCGTGGAATGGTGCGTAAAATGCACTATTAAACTTCTAGGGTAGGGCAATCAGAGACCCGATTAGATCATTTTATATTACGGTTAACATAAGAATTCAGCGAAATTCTATCACATTTGTTCAATTTACGTCGCTCCTATTTCAGATAGCGTATTGGGCTAAGCGGCATCTCAAAGCGCATGGAATGGCGAGTAAAATGCACTATTAATCTTCTATGATAGGGCAATCAGAGACCCGATTAGATCATTTTATATTTTGGTTAATATAAGAATTCAGCGTAATTCTATCACATTTGTTCAATTTACGTCGCTCCTATATCAGATAGCATATTGGGCTAAGCGGCATCTCAAAGCGCATGAAATGGCGAGTAAAATGCAGTATTAAACTTCTAGGGTAAGGCAAACAGAGACCCGATTAGATCATTTTATATTACGGTTATATAAGATTTCAGGGAAATTCTATCACATTTGTTCAATTTACGTCGCTCCTATTTCAGATAGCGTATTGGGCTAAGTGGCATCTCAAAGCGCATGAAATGACGAATAAAATGCACTATTAAGCTTGTACGCTAGGGCGAACAGAGACCCGATTAGATCATTTAACATTATGGTAAATAAAAGAATTCAGCGAAATTCTATCACATTTGTTCAATTTACATCGCTCCTATTTCTGATAGCGACTTGTGCTAAGCGGCATCTCAAAGCGCAGGAAATGGCGAGTAAAATGCACTATTAAACTTCTAGTGTAGGGCAAACAGAGACCCCATTAGATCATTTTATATTATGGTTAATTTAAGAATTCAGCGAAATTCTCTCACATTTGTTCAATTTACGTCGCTGATATTTCAGATAGCGTATTGGGCTAAGCGGCACCTCAAAGCGCAAGAAATGGCGAGTAAAATGCACTATTAAACTTCTGTGATAGGGCAATCAGAGACCCGATTAGATCATTTTATATTTTGGTTAATATAAGAATTCAGCGAAATTCTATCACATTTGTTCAATTTACATCGCTCCTATTTCAGATAGCGTATTGGGCTAAGCGGCATCTCAATGCGCATGAAATGGCCAGTAAAATGCACTATTAAACTTCTAGGATAAGGCAAACGGAGACCCGATTAGACCATTTCATATTACGGTTAATATAAGAATTCAGCGTGATTCTATCGCATTTGTTCAACTTACGTCGCTCCTATTTCAGATAGCGTACTGGGCTAGGCGGCATCTTAAAGCGCGTGGAATGGCGAGCAAAATGCACTCTTAATCTTCTATGATAGGGCAATCAGAGACCCGATTAGATCATTTTATATTGCTGTTAATATAAGAATTCAGCGTAATTCTATCACATTTGTTCAACATACGTCGCTCCTATTTCAGATAGTGTACTGGGCTAGGCGGCATCTTAAAGCGCGTGGAAGGGCGAGTAAAATGCACTACTAAACTTCTATGATAGGGCAATCAGAGTCCCGTTTAGATCATTTTATATTATGGTTAATATAAGAATTCAGCGAAATTCTATCACATGTGTTCAATTTACATCGCTCCTATTTCAGATAGCGTACTGGGCTAGGCGGCATCTTAAAGCGCGTGGAATGGCGAGCAAAATGCACTGTTAATCTTCTATGATAGGGCAATCAGAGACCCGATTAGATCATTTTATATTTTGGTTAATATAAGAATTCAGCGAAATTCTATCACATTTGTTCAATTTACGTCGCTCCTATTTCAGATAGCGTATTGGGCTAAGCGGCATCTCAAAGCGCAAGAAATGGCGAGTAAAATGCACTATTAAACTTCTAGGGTAGGGCAAACAGAGACCCCATTAGATCATTTTATATTATGGTTAATTTAAGAATTCCGCGAAATTCTATCACATTTGTTCAATTTACGTTGCTCCTATTTCAGATAGCGTACTGGGCGAGGCGGCATCTTAAAGCGCGTGCAATGACGAGTAAAATGCACTATTAAACTTCTATGATAGGGCAATCAGAGACCCGATTAGATCATTTTATATTATGGTTAATTTAAGAATTCAGCAAAATTCTATCACATTTGTTTACTTTACGTCGCTCCTATTTCAGATAGCGTACTGGGCTAGGCGGCATCTTAAAGCGCGTGGAATGGCGAGCAAAATGCACTCTTAATCTTCTATGATAGGGCAATCAGAGACCCGATTAGATCATTTTATATTTTGGTTAATATAAGAATTCAGCGAAATTCTATCACATTTGTTCAATTTACGTCGCTCCTATTTCAGATAGCGTATTGGGCTAAGCGGCATCTCAAAGCGCAAGAAATGGCGAGTAAAATGCACTATTAAACTTCTAGGGTAGGGCAAACAGAGACCCCATTAGAACATTTTATATTATGGTTAATTTAAGAATTCCGCGAAATTCTATCACATTTGTTCAATTTACGTTGCTCCTGTTTCAGATAGCGTACTGGGCGAGGCGGCATCTTAAAGCGCGTGCAATGACGAGTAAAATGCACTATTAAACTTCTATGATAGGGCAATCAGAGACCCGATTAGATCATTTTATATTATGGTTAATTTAAGAATTCAGCAAAATTCTATCACATTTGTTTACTTTACGTCGCTCCTATTTCAGATAGCGTACTGGGCTAGGCGGCATCTTAAAGCGCGTGGAATGACGAGTAAAATGCACGATTAAACTTCTATGATAGGGCAATCAGAGACCCGATTAGATCATTTTATATTTTGGTTAATATAAGAATTCAGCGAAATTCTATCACATTTGTTCAATTTACGTCGCTCCTATTTCAGATAGCTTATTGGGCTAAGCGGCATCTCAAAGCGCATGAAGTGGCGAGTAAAATGCACTATTAAACTTCTAGGGTAGGGCGAACAAAGACCCGATTAGATCATTTTACATTAAGGTTAATATAAGAATTCAGCGAAATTCTATCACATTTGTTCAATTTACATCGCTCCTATTTCAGATACCGACTTGTGCTAAGCGGCATCTCAAAGCGCAAGAAATGGCGAGTAAAATGCACTATTAAACTACTAGGGTAGGGCAAACAGAGACCCGATTAGATCATTTTATATTACGGTTAATATAAGAATTCAGCGTAATTCTGTGACATTTGTTCAACTTACGTAGCTCCTATTTCAGATAGCGTACTGAGCTAGGCGGCAACTTAAAGCGCGTGGAATGGTGCGTAAAATGCACTATTAAACTTCTAGGGTAGGGCAATCAGAGACCCGATTAGATCATTTTATATTACGGTTAACATAAGAATTCAGCGAAATTCTATCACATTTGTTCAATTTACGTCGCTCCTATTTCAGATAGCGTATTGGGCTAAGCGGCATCTCAAAGCGCATGGAATGGCGAGTAAAATGCACTATTAATCTTCTATGATAGGGCAATCAGAGACCCGATTAGATCATTTTATATTTTGGTTAATATAAGAATTCAGCGTAATTCTATCACATTTGTTCAATTTACGTCGCTCCTATATCAGATAGCATATTGGGCTAAGCGGCATCTCAAAGCGCATGAAATGGCGAGTAAAATGCAGTATTAAACTTCTAGGGTAAGGCAAACAGAGACCCGATTAGATCATTTTATATTACGGTTAATATAAGATTTCAGGGAAATTCTATCACATTTGTTCAATTTACGTCGCTCCTATTTCAGATAGCGTATTGGGCTAAGTGGCATCTCAAAGCGCATGAAATGACGAATAAAATGCACTATTAAGCTTGTACGCTAGGGCGAACAGAGACCCGATTAGATCATTTAACATTATGGTAAATAAAAGAATTCAGCGAAATTCTATCACATTTGTTCAATTTACATCGCTCCCTATTTCAGATAGCGACTTGTGCTAAGCGGCATCTCAAAGCGCAGGAAATGGCGAGTAAAATGCACTATTAAACTTCTAGTGTAGGGCAAACAGAGACCCCATTAGATCATTTTATATTATGGTTAATTTAAGAATTCAGCGAAATTCTCTCACATTTGTTCAATTTACGTCGCTGATATTCAGATAGCGTATTGGGCTAAGCGGCACCTCAAAGCGCAAGAAATGGCGAGTAAAATGCACTATTAAACTTCTGTGATAGGGCAATCAGAGACCCGATTAGATCATTTTATATTTTGGTTAATATAAGAATTCAGCGAAATTCTATCACATTTGTTCAATTTACATCGCTCCTATTTCAGATAGCGTATTGGGCTAAGCGGCATCTCAATGCGCATGAAATGGCCAGTAAAATGCACTATTAAACTTCTAGGATAAGGCAAACGGAGACCCGATTAGACCATTTCATATTACGGTTAATATAAGAATTCAGCGTGATTCTATCGCATTTGTTCAACTTACGTCGCTCCTATTTCAGATAGCGTACTGGGCTAGGCGGCATCTTAAAGCGCGTGGAATGGCGAGCAAAAATGCACTCTTAATCTTCTATGATAGGGCAATCAGAGACCCGATTAGATCATTTTATATTGCGGTTAATATAAGAATTCAGCGTAATTCTATCACATTTGTTCAACATACGTCGCTCCTATTTCAGATAGTGTACTGGGCTAGGCGGCATCTTAAAGCGCGTGGAAGGGCGAGTAAAATGCACTACTAAACTTCTATGATAGGGCAATCAGAGTCCCGTTTAGATCATTTTATATTATGGTTAATATAAGAATTCAGCGAAACTCTATCACATGTGTTCAATTTACATCGCTCCTATTTCAGATAGCGTACTGGGCTAGGCGGCATCTTAAAGCGCGTGGAATGGCGAGCAAAATGCACTGTTAATCTTCTATGATAGGGCAATCAGAGACCCGATTAGATCATTTTATATTTTGGTTAATATAAGAATTCAGCGAAATTCTATCACATTTGTTCAATTTACGTCGCTCCTATTTCAGATAGCGTATTGGGCTAAGCGGCATCTCAAAGCGCAAGAAATGGCGAGTAAAATGCACTATTAAACTTCTAGGGTAGGGCAAACAGAGACCCCATTAGATCATTTTATATTATGGTTAATTTAAGAATTCCGCGAAATTCTATCACATTTGTTCAATTTACGTTGCTCCTATTTCAGATAGCGTACTGGGCGAGGCGGCATCTTAAAGCGCGTGCAATGACGAGTAAAATGCACTATTAAACTTCTATGATAGGGCAATCAGAGACCCGATTAGATCATTTTATATTATGGTTAATTTAAGAATTCAGCAAAATTCTATCACATTTGTTTACTTTACGTCGCTCCTATTTCAGATAGCGTACTGGGCTAGGCGGCATCTTAAAGCGCGTGGAATGACGAGTAAAATGCACTATTAAACTTCTATGATAGGGCAATCAGAGACCCGATTAGATCATTTTATATTTGGGTTAATATAAGAATTCAGCGAAATTCTATCACATTTGTTCAATTTGCGTCGCTCCTATTTCAGATAGCTTATTGGGCTAAGCGGCATCTCAAAGCGCATGAAATGGCGAGTAAAATGCACTATTAAACTTCTAGGGTAGGGCGAACAAAGACCCGATTAGATCATTGTACATTAAGGTTAATATAAGAATTCAGCGAAATTCTATCACATTTGTTCAATTTACATCGCTCCTATTTCAGATACCGACTTGTCCTAAGCGGCATCTCAAAGCGCAAGAAATGGCGAGTAAAATGCACTATTAAACTTCTAGGGTAGGGCAAACAGAGACCCGATTAGATCATTTTATATTACGGTTAATATAAGAATTCAGCGTAATTCTGTGACATTTGTTCAACTTACGTAGCTCCCATTTCAGATAGCGTACTGAGCTAGGCGGCAACTTAAAGCGCGTGGAATGTTGCGTAAAATGCACTATTAAACTTCTAGGGTAGGGCAATCAGAGACCCGATTAGATCATTTTATATTACGGTTAACATAAGAATTCAGCGAAATTCTATCACATTTGTTCAATTTACGTCGCTCCTATTTCAGATAGCGACTTGTGCTAAGCGGTATCTCAAAGCGCAAGAAATGGCGAGTGAAATGCACTATTAAACTTCTAGGGTAGGGCAAACAGAGACCCCATTAAATCATTTTATATTTTGGTTAATATAAGAATTCAGCGAAATTCTATCACATGTTTTCAATTTACGTCGCTCCTATTTCAGATAGTGTACTGGGCTAGGCGGCATCTTAAAGCGCGTGGAAGGGCGAGTAAAATGCACTACTAAACGTCTATGAAAGGGCAATCAGAGTCCCGTTTAGATCATTTTATATTTTCTTTAATATAAGATTTCAGGGAAATTCTATCACATTTGTTCAATTTACGTCGCCCCTATTTCAGATAGCTATTGGGCTAAGCGGCATCTCAAAGCGCATGAAATGACGAGAGAAATGCACTATTAACTTCTTGGGTAGGGCGAACAGAGACCCGATTACATCATTTTATATTATGGTCAATTTAAGAATTCAGCAAAATTCTATCACATTTGTTCAACTTACATCGCTCCTATTTCAGATAGCGTATTGGGCTAAGCGGCATCTCAAAGCGCATGGAATGACGAGTAAAATGCACTAATAAACTTCTAGGATAAGGCAAACGGAGACCCGATTAGACCATTTTATATTACGGTTAATATAAGAATTCAGCGTTATTCTATCACATTTGTTCAACTTACGTCGCTCCTATTTCAGATAGCGTACTCGGATAGGCGGCATCTTAAAGCGCGTGGAAAGGCGAGTAAAATGCACTATTATACTTCGAGGGTAATGCAAACAGAGACCCGATTAGATCATTTTATATTACGGTTAATATAAGATTTCAGGGAAATTCTATCACATTTGTTCAATTTACGTCGCTCCTATTTCAGATAGCTATTGGGCTAAGCGGCATCTCAAAGCGCATGAAATGACGAGAGAAATGCACTATTAAACTTCTTGGGTAGGGCGAACAGAGACCCGATTACATCATTTTATATTATGGTTAATATAAGAATTCAGCGATATTCTATCGCATTTGTTCAATTTGCGTCGCTCCTATTTCAGATAGCGTATTGGGCTAAGCGGCATCTCAAAGCGCATGAAATGACGAATAAAATGAACTATTAAGCTTCTACGCTAGGGCGAACAGAGACCCGATTAGATCATTTAACATTATGGTAAATAAAAGAATTCAGCGAAATTCTATCACATTTGTTCAATTTACGTCGCTCCTATTTCAGATAGCGTACTGGGCTAGGCGGCATCTCAAAGCGCATGAAATGACGAGTAAAATGCTCTATTAAACTTCTAGGGTAGGGCAAACAGAGACCCGATTAGGTCATTTCATATTATGGTTAATTTAAGAATTCAGCGAAATTCTTTCACATTTGTTCAAGTTACATCGCTCCTATTTCATATAGCTTATTGGGCTAAGCGGCATCTCAAAGCGCATGAAATGGCAAGTAAAATGCACTATCAAACTTCTAGGATAAGGCAAACAGAGACCCGATTAGATCATTTTATATTACGGTTAATATAAGAATTCAGCGTAATTCTGTCACATTTGTTCAAGTTACGTAGCTCCTATTTCAGATAGCGTACTGGGCTAGGCGGCAACTTAAACCGCGTGGAATGACGAGTAAAATGCACTATTAAACTTCTATGATAGGGCAATCAGAGACCCGATTTGTTCATTTTATATTTTGGTTAATATAAGAATCCAGCGAAATTCTATCACGTTTGTTCAATTTACGTCGCTCCTATTTCAGATAGCGTATTGGGCTAAGCGGCATCTCAAAGCGCACGAAAGGGCGAGTAAAATGCACTATTAAACTTCTAGGGTGGGGCAAGCAGGGACCCGATCAGATCATTTTATATTACGGTTAATATAAGAATTCAGCGAAGTTCTATCACATTTGTTCAATTTACGTCGCTCCTATTTCAGATAGCTTATTGGGCTAAGCGGCAACTCAGAGCGCATGAAATGACGAGTGAAATGCACTGTTAAACTTCTAGGGTAGGGCGATCAAAGACCCGATTAGATCATTTTACATTAAGGTTAAAATAAGAATTCAGCGAAATTCTATCACCTTTGTTCAATTTACGTCGCTCCTATTTGAGATAGCGTATTGGGCTAAGCGGCATCTCAAAGCGCAAGAAATGGCGAGTAAAATGCACTATTAAACTTCTAGGATAAGGCAAACAGAGACCCGATTAGATCATTTTATATTACGGTTAATATAAGAATTCAGCGTAATTCTATCACATTTGTTCAATTTACGTGGCCCCTATTTCAAATAGCGTATTGTGCTAAGCGGCATCTCAAAGCGCATGAAATGACGAGTGAAGTGCACTATTAGACTTCTATGGTAGGGCGAACAGAGACACGATTACATCATTTTACAGTAAGGTTAATATAAGAATTCAGGGAAATTCTATCACATTTGTTCAATTTACGTCGCTCCTATTCCAGATAGCGTATTGGGCTATGCGGCATCTCAAAGCGCATGAAATGGCGAGTAAAATGCCCTATTAAACTTCTAGGGTAGGGCAAGCAGAGACCCGATTAGATCATTTTATATTACGGTTAATATAAACTTTCAGGGAAATTCTATCACATTTGTTCAATTTACGTCGCTCCTATTTCAGATAGCGTATTGGGCTAAGTGGCATCTCAAAGCGCATGAAATGACGAATAAAATGCACTATTAAGCTTGTACGCTAGGGCGAACAGAGACCCGATTAGATCATTTAACATTATGGTAAATAAAAGAATTCAGCGAAATTCTATCACATTTGTTCAATTTACGTCGCTCCTATTTCAGATAGCGTACTGGGCTAGGCGGCATCTCAAAGCGCATGAAATGACGAGTAAAATGCTCTATTAAACTTCTAGGGTAGGGCAAACAGAGACCCGATTAGGTCATTTCATATTATGGTTAATTTAAGAATTCAGCGAAATTCTATCACATTTGTTCAAGTTACATCGCTCCTATTTCAGATAGCTTATTGGGCTAAGCGGCATCTCAAAGCGCATGAAATGGCGAGTAAAATGCACTATTAAACTTCTAGGATAAGGCAAACAGAGACCCGATTAGATCATTTTATATTACGGTTAATATAAGAATTCAGCGTAATTCTGTCACATTTGTTCAAGTTACGTAGCTCCTATTTCAGATAGCGTACTGGGCTAGGCGGCAACTTAAACCGCGCGGAATGACGAGTAAAATGCACTATTAAACTTCTATGATAGGGCAATCAGAGACCCGATTAGTTAATTTTATATTTTGGTTAATATAAGAATCCAGCGAAATTCTATCACGTTTGTTCAATTTACGTCGCTCCTATTTCAGATAGCGTATTGGGCTAAGCGGCATCTCAAAGCGCACGAAAGGGCGAGTAAAATGCACTATTAAACTTCTAGGGTGGGGCAAGCAGGGACCCGATCAGATCATTTTATATTACGGTTAATATAAGAATTCAGCGAAGTTCTATCACATTTGTTCAATTTACGTCGCTCCTATTTCAGATAGCTTATTGGGCTAAGCGGCAACTCAGAGCGCATGAAATGACGAGTGAAATGCACTGTTAAACTTCTAGGGTAGGGCGAACAAAGACCCGATTAGATCATTTTACATTAAGGTTAAAATAAGAATTCAGCGAAATTCTATCACCTTTGTTCAATTTACGTCGCTCCTATTTGAGATAGCGTATTGGGCTAAGCGGCATCTCAAAGCGCAAGAAATGGCGAGTAAAATGCACTATTAAACTTCTAGGATAAGGCAAACAGAGACCCGATTAGATCATTTTATATTACGGTTAATGTAAGAATTCAGCGTAATTCTATCACATTTGTTCAATTTACGTGGCCCCTATTTCAAATAGCATATTGTGCTAAGCGGCATCTCAAAGCGCATGAAATGACGAGTGAAGTGCACTATTAGACTTCTATGGTAGGGCGAACAGAGACACGATTACATCATTTTATATTATGGTCAATTTAAGAATTCAGCAAAATTCTATCACATTTGTTCAACTTACATCGCTCCTATTTCAGATAGCGTATTGGGCTAAGCGGCATCTCAAAGCGCATGGAATGACGAGTAAAATGCACTAATAAACTTCTAGGATAAGGCAAACGGAGACCCGATTAGACCATTTTATATTACGGTTAATATAAGAATTCAGCGTTATTCTATCACATTTGTTCAACTTACGTCGCTCCTATTTCAGATAGCGTACTCGGATAGGCGGCATCTTAAAGCGCGTGGAAAGGCGAGTAAAATGCACTATTATACTTCGAGGGTAATGCAAACAGAGACCCGATTAGATCATTTTATATTACGGTTAATATAAGATTTCAGGGAAATTCTATCACATTTGTTCAATTTACGTCGCTCCTATTTCAGATAGCTATTGGGCTAAGCGGCATCTCAAAGCGCATGAAATGACGAGAGAAATGCACTATTAAACTTCTTGGGTAGGGCGAACAGAGACCCGATTACATCATTTTATATTATGGTTAATATAAGAATTCAGCGATATTCTATCGCATTTGTTCAATTTGCGTCGCTCCTATTTCAGATAGCGTATTGGGCTAAGCGGCATCTCAAAGCGCATGAAATGACGAATAAAATGAACTATTAAGCTTCTACGCTAGGGCGAACAGAGACCCGATTAGATCATTTAACATTATGGTAAATAAAAGAATTCAGCGAAATTCTATCACATTTGTTCAATTTACGTCGCTCCTATTTCAGATAGCGTACTGGGCTAGGCGGCATCTCAAAGCGCATGAAATGACGAGTAAAATGCTCTATTAAACTTCTAGGGTAGGGCAAACAGAGACCCGATTAGGTCATTTCATATTTTGGTTAATTTAAGAATTCAGCGAAATTCTTTCACATTTGTTCAAGTTACATCGCTCCTATTTCATATAGCTTATTGGGCTAAGCGGCATCTCGAAGCGCATGAAATGGCGAGTAAAATGCACTATCAAACTTCTAGGATAAGGCAAACAGAGACCCGATTAGATCATTTTATATTACGGTTAATATAAGAATTCAGCGTAATTCTGTCACATTTGTTCAAGTTACGTAGCTCCTATTTCAGATAGCGTACTGGGCTAGGCGGCAACTTAAACCGCGTGGAATGACGAGTAAAATGCACTATTAAACTTCTATGATAGGGCAATCAGAGACCCGATTAGTTCATTTTATATTTTGGTTAATATAAGAATCCAGCGAAATTCTATCACATTTGTTCAATTTACGTCGCTCCTATTTCAGATAGCGTATTGGGCTAAGCGGCATCTCAAAGCGCACGAAAGGGCGAGTAAAATGCACTATTAAACTTCTAGGGTGGGGCAAGCAGGGACCCGATCAGATCATTTTATATTACGGTTAATATAAGAATTCAGCGAAGTTCTATCACATTTGTTCAATTTACGTCGCTCCTATTTCAGATAGCTTATTGGGCTAAGCGGCAACTCAGAGCGCATGAAATGACGAGTGAAATGCACTGTTAAACTTCTAGGGTAGGGCGAACAAAGACCCGATTAGATCATTTTACATTAAGGTTAAAATAAGAATTCAGCGAAATTCTATCACTTTTGTTCAATTTACGTCGCTCCTATTTGAGATAGCGTATTGGGCTAAGCGGCATCTCAAAGCGCAAGAAATGGCGAGTAAAATGCACTATTAAACTTCTAGGATAAGGCAAACAGAGACCCGATTAGATCATTTTATATTACGGTTAATATAAGAATTCAGCGTAATTCTATCACATTTGTTCAATTTACGTGGCCCCTATTTCAAATAGCGTATTGTGCTAAGCGGCATCTCAAAGCGCATGAAATGACGAGTGAAATGCACTATTAGACTTCTATGGTAGGGCGAACAGAGACACGATTACATCATTTTACATTAAGGTTAATATAAGAATTCAGGGAAATTCTATCACATTTGTTCAATTTACGTCGCTCCTATTCCAGATAGCGTATTGGGCTATGCGGCATCTCAAAGCGCATGAAATGGCGAGTAAAATGCCCTATTAAACTTCTAGGGTAGGGCAAGCAGAGACCCGATTAGATCATTTTATATTTTGGTTAATTTAAGAATTCAGCAAAATTCTATCACATTCGTTCAATTTAGGTCGCTCCTATTTCAGATAGCGTACTGGGCTAGGCGGCATCTTAAAGCGCGTGGAATGCCGTGTAAAATCCACTATTAAACTTCCAGGCTAGGGCGAACAGAGACCAGATTAGATCATTTCACATTCTGGTTAATAAAATAATTCAGCGAAATTCTATCACATTTGTTCAACTTTCGTCCCTCCTATTTCAGATAGCGTATTAGGCTAAGCGGCATCTCAAAGCGCATGAAATGGCGAGTAAAATGCACTATTAAACTACTAGGGTAGGGCAAACAGAGACCCGATTAGATCATTTTATATTATGGTTAATTTAAGAATTCAGCGAAATTCTATCACATTTGTTCAATTTACGTCGCTCCTATTTCAGATAGCGTACTGGGCTAGGCGGCAACTCAAAGCGCATGAAATGGCGAGTAAAATGCACTATTAAACTACTAGGGAAGGGCAATCAGAGACCCGATTAGATCATTTTATGTTATGGTTAATTTAAGAATTCAGCGAAATTCTATCACATTTGTTCAATTTAGGTCGCTCCTATTTCAGATAGCGTATTGGGCTAAGCGGCATCTCAAAGCGCATGAAATGGCGAGTGAAATGCACTATAAGACTTCTATGGTAGGGCGAAGAGAGACCCGATTAGATCATTTTACATTGAGGTTAATATAAGAATTCACAGAAATTCTATCACATTTGTTCAATTTACGTCGCTCCTATTTCAGATAGCGTATTGGACTATGCGGCATCTCAAAGCGCATGAAATGGCGAGTAAAATGCACTGTTAAACTTCTAGGGTAGGGCAAGCAGAGACCCGATTAGATCATTTTATATTATGGTTAATTTAAGAATTCAGCAAAATTCTATCACATTCGTTCAATTTAGGTCGCTCCTATTTCAGATAGCGTACTGGGCTAGGCGGCATCTTAAAGCGCGTGGAATGCCGTGTAAAATCCACTATTAAACTTCCAGGCTAGGGCGAACAGAGACCAGATTAGATCATTTCACATTCTGGTTAATAAAATAATTCAGCGAAATTCTATCACATTTGTTCAACTTTCGTCCCTCCTATTTCAGATAGCGTATTAGGCTAAGCGGCATCTCAAAGCGCATGAAATGGCGAGTAAAATGCACTATTAAACTACTAGGGTAGGGCAAACAGAGACCCGATTAGATCATTTTATATTATGGTTAATTTAAGAATTCAGCGAAATTCTATCACATTTGTTCAATTTACGTCGCTCCTATTTCAGATAGCGTACTGGGCTAGGCGGCAACTTAAAGCGCGTGGAATGGCGAGTAAAATGCACTATTAAACTTCTATGATAGGGCAATCAGTGACCCGATTAGATCATTTTATATTATAGTTAATTTAAGAATTCAGCGAAATTCTATCACATTTGTTCAATTTACGTCGCTCCCATTTCAGATAGCGTAATGGGCTAAGCGGCATCTCAAAGCGCATGAAATGGCGAGTAAAATGCAATACTAAACTTCTAGGATATGGCAAACAGAGACCCGATTAGATCATTTTATATTTTGGTTAATATAAGAATTCAGCGAAATTCTATCACATTTCTTCAATTTACGTCGCTCATATTTCAGATTGCGTATTGGGCTAAGCGGCATCTCAAAGCGCATGAAATGGCGAGTAAAATGCACTATTAAACTACTAGGGTAGGGCAATCAGTGACCCGATTAGATCATTTTATACTATGGTTAATTTAAGAATTCAGCAAAATTCTATCACATTTGTTCAATTTACGTCGCTCCTATTTCAGATAGTGTATTGGGCTAAGCGGCATCTCAAAGCGCATGAAATGGCGAGTTAAATGCACTATTAAACTTCTAGGGTAGGGCAAGCAGAGACCCGATTACATCATCTCATATTATGGTTAATTTAAGAATTCAGCAAAATTCTATCACATTTGTTCAATTTACGTCGCTCCTATTTCAGATAGCGTATTGGGCTAAGCGGCATCTCAAAGCGCATGAAATGGCGAGTGAAATGCACTATTAGACTTCTATGGTAGGGCGAACAGAGACCCGACTAGATCATTTCACATTAAGGTTAATAAAAGAATTCAGGGAAATTCTATCACATTTGATCAATTTACGTCGCTCCTATTCCAGATAGCGTATTGGGCTATGCGGCATCTCAAAGCACATGAAATGGCGAGTAAAATGCCCAATTAAACTTCTAGGGTAGGTCAAACAGAGACCCGATTAGATCATTTTATATTATGGTTAATTTAAGAATTCAGCAAAATTCTATCACATTTGTTCCATTTACGTCGCTCCTATTTCAGATAGCGTATTGGGCTAAGCGGCATCTCAAAGCGCATGAAATGGCGAGTAAAATGCACTATTAAACTTCTAGGGTAGGGCAAGCAGAGACCCGATTACATCATCTCATATTATGGTTAATTTATGAATTCAGCAAAATTCTATCACATTTGTTCAATTTACGTCGCTCCTATTTCATATAGCGTACTGGGCTAGGCGGCATCTTAAAGCGCGTGGAATGGCGAGTAAAATTCACTACTCAACTTCTATGATAGGGCAATCAGAGACCCGATTAGATCATTTTATATTTTGTATACTATCAGATTTCAGGGAATTTCGATCACATTTGTTCAATTTACGTCGCTCCTAATTCAGATAGCGTATTCGGCTAAGCGGCATCTCAAAGCGCATGAAATGGCGAATGAAATGCACTATTAAACTTCTAGGATAAGGCAAACAGAGACCCGATTAGATCATTTTATATTTTGGTTAATATAAGAATTCAGCGAAATTCTATCACATTTCTTCAATTTACGTCGCTCATATTTCAGATAGCGTATTGGGCTAAGCGGCATCTCAAAGCGCATGAAATGGCGAGTAAAATGCACTATTAAACTTCTAGGGTAGGGC
>CAKAJE020000821.1:0-37353 GCA_916610135.2 Macropis europaea
GCATGAAATGGCGACTAAAATGCACTATTAAACTTCTAGGGTAGGGCAAACAGAGACCCGATTAGATCATTTTATATTATGGTTAATTTAAGAATTCAACAAAATTCTATCTCATTTGTTCAACTTACGTCGCTCCTATTTCAGATAGCGTACTGGGCTAGGCGGCATCTTAAAGCGCGTGGAATGGCGAGTAAAATGCATTACTAAACTTCTATGATAGGGCAATCAGAGACCCGATTAGATCATTTTATATTTTGTTTAATATAAGATTTCAGGGAAATAGTATCACATTTGTTTAATTTGCGTCGCTCCTGTTTCAGATAGCGTATTCGGCTAAGCGGCATCTCAAAGCGCATGAAGTGGCGAATAAAATGCACTATTAAACTTCTAGGCTAGGGCGAACAGAGACCCGATCAGATCATTTTACATTATGGTTAATAAAAGAATTCAGCGTAATTCTATCACATTTGTTCAACTTACGTCGCTCCTATTTCAGATAGCATATTGGGCTAAGCGGCATCTCAAAGCGCATGAAATGGCGTGTGAAACACACTATTAGACTTCTATGGTAGGGCGAACAGAGACCCGATTGCATCATTTTACATTAAGGTTAATATAAGAATTCACGGGAATTCTATCACATTTGTTCAATTTACGTCGCTCCTATTTCAGATAGCGTATTGGGCTAAGCGGCCTCTCAAAGCGCATGAAATGGCGAGTGAAATGCACTATTAGACTTCTATGGTAGGGCGAACAGAGACCCGATAGGATCATTTTACATTAAGGTTAATATAAGAATTCACGGAAATTCTATCACATTTGTTCAATTTACGTCGCTCCTATTTCAGATAGCGTATTGGGCTAAGCGGCCTCTCAAAGCGCATGAAATGGCGAGTGAAATGCACTATTAGACTTCTATGGTAGGGCGAACAGAGACCCGATAGGATCATTTTACATTTTGGTTAATAAAAGAATTCAGCGAAATTCTATCACATTTGTTCAATTTACGTCGCACCTATTCCAGATAGCGTATTCGGCTAAGCGGCATCTCAAAGCGCATGAAATGGCGAATAAAATGCACTATTAAACTTCTAGGCTAGGGCGAACAGAGACCCGATCAGTTCATTTCATATTATGGTTAATTTAAGAATTCAGCAAAATTCTATCACATTTGTTCAATTTACGTCGTTACTATTTCAGATAGCGTACTGGGCTGGGCGGCATCTTAAAGCGCGTGGAATGGCGAGTGAAATGCACTATTAGACTTCTATGGTAGGGCGAACAGAGACCCGATTAGATCATTTTATATTATGGTTAATTTATGAATTCAGCAAAATTCTATCACATTTGTTCAATTTACGTCGCTCCTACTTCAGTTAGCGTATTCGGCTAAGCGGCATCTCAAAGCGCATGAAATGGCGAGTAAAATGCACTATTATAGTTCTAGGGTAGGGCAAACAGAGTCCCGATAAGATCATTTTATATTATGGTTAATTTAAGAATTCAGCGAAATTCTATCATATTTGTTCAATTTACGTCGCTCCTATTTCAGATAGCGTATTGGGCTAAGCGGCATCTGAAAGCGCATGAAATGGCGAGTGAAATGCACTATTAAACTTCTAGGGTAGGGCAAACAGAGACCCGATTAGATCATTTTATATTATGGTTAATTTAAGAATTCAGCAAAATTCTATCACATTTGTTCAACATACGTCGCTCCTATTTCAGATATCGTACTGGGCTAGGCGGCATCTTAAAGCGCGTGGAATGGCGAGTAAAATGCACTACTAAACTTCTATGATAGGGCAATCAGAGACCCGATCAGATCATTTTGTATTTTGTTTAATATAAGATTTCAGGGAAATTGTATCACATTTGTTCAATTTACGTCGCTCCTATTTCAGAAAGCGTATTGGGCTAAGCGGCATCTCAAAACGCATGAAATGGCGAACAAAGTGCACTATTAAACTTCTAGGCTAGGGCGAACAGAGACTAGATTAGATCATTTTATATTTTGGTTAATATAAGAATTCTGCGAAATTCTATCACATTTGTTCAATTTACGTCGCTCCTATTTCAGACAGCTTATTGGGCTAAGCGGCATCTCAAAACGCATGAAATGGCGAACAAAGTGCACTATTTAACTTCTAGGCTAGGGCGAACAGAGACCAGATTAGATCATTTTATATTTTGGTTAATATAAGAATTCTGCGAAATTCTATCCCATTTGTTCAACTTACGTCGCTCCTATTTCAGATATCGTACTGGGCTAGGCGGCATCTTAAAGCGCGTGGAATGGCGAGTAAAATGCAATACTAAACTTCTATGATAGGGCAATCAGAGACCCGATTAGATCATTTTATATTTTGTTTAATATAAGATTTCAGGGAAATTGTATCACATTTGTTCAATTTACGTCGCTCCTATTTCAGATAGCGTATTCGGCTAAGCGGCATCTCAAAGCGCATGAAATGGCGAGTAAAATGCACTATTAAACTTCTAGGGTAGGGCAAACAGAGACCCGATTAGATCATTTTATATTATGGTTAATTTAAGAATTCAGCAAAATTCTATCACATTTGTTCCACATACGTCGCTCCTATTTCAGATATCGTACTGGGCTTGGCGGCATCGTAAAGCGCGTGGAATGGCGAGTAAAATGCACTATTAGACTTCTATGGTAGGGCGAACAGAGGCCCGTTTAGATCATTTTACATTAAGGTTAATATAAGTATTCACGGAAATTCTATCACATTTGTTCAATTTACGTCGCTCCTATTTCAGATAGCGTACTGGGCTAGGCGGCATCTCAAAGCGCATGAAATGACGAGTGAAATGCACTATTAAAATTCTATGATAGGGCAATCAGAGACCCGATTAGATCATTTTATATTATGGTTAATTTAAGAATTCAGCAAAATTCTATCACATTTGTTCAATTTACGTCGCTCCTACTTCGGATAGCGTACTGGGCTTAGCGGCATCACAAAGCGCATGAAATGACGAGTGAAATGCCCTATTAAACATCTATGATAGGGCAATCAGAGACCCGATTAGATCATTTTATATTTTGTTTAATATAAGATTTCAGGGAAATTTTATCACATTTGTTCAATTTACGTCGCTCCTATTTCAGATAGCGAACTCGGCTAAGCGGCATCTCAAAGCGCATGAAATGACGAGTGAAATGCACTATTAAACTTCTATGATAGGGCAATCAGAGACCCGATTAGATCATTTTATATTTTGTTTAATATAAGATTTCAGGGAAATTTTATCACATTTGTTCAATTTACGTCGCTCCTATTTCAGATAGCGAACTCGGCTAAGCGGCATCTCAAAGCGCATGAAATGGCGAATAAAATGCACTATTAAACTTCTAGGCTATGGCGATCAGAGCCCCGATCAGATCATTTTACATTATGGTTAATAAAAGAATTCAGCGAAATTCTATCACATTTGTTCAATTTACGTCGCTCCTATTTCAGATAGCGTACTGGGCTATGCGGCATCTTAAAGCGCGTGGAATGGCAAGTAAAATGCACTATTAAACTTCTATGATAGGGCAATCAGAGACCCGATTAGATCATTTTATATTTTGGTTAATATAAGAATTCAGCGAAATTCTATCACATTTGTTCAATTTACGTCGCTCCTATTTCAGATAGCGAACTCGGCTAAGCGGGATCTCAAAGCGCATGAAGTGGCGAATAAAATGCACCATTAAACTTGTAGGCTAGGGCGAACAGAGACCCGATCAGATCATTTTACATTATGGTTAATAAAAGAATTCTGCGAAATTCTATCACATTTGTTCAACTTCTGTCGCTCCTATTTCAGATAGCGTATTGGGCTAAGCGGCATCTCAAAGCGCATGAAATGACGAGTGAAATGCACTATTAAGCTTCTAGGGTGGGGCGAACAGAGACCCGATTAGATCATTTTATATTATGGTTAATTTAAGAATTCAGCGAAATTCTATCACATTTGTTCAATTTACGTCGCTCCTATTGCAGATAGCATACTGGGCTAGGCGGCATCTTAAAGCGCGTGGAGTGGCGAGTAAAACGCGCTATTAAACTTCTAGGATAAGGCAAACAGAGACCCGATTAGATCATTTTATATTACGGTTAATATAAGAATTCAGCGTAATTCTATCACATTTGTTCCACTTACGTCGCTCCTATTTTAGATAGCGTATTGGGCTAAGCGGCATCTCAAAGCGCATGAAATGGCGAGTGAAATGCACCATTAGACTTCTATGGTAGGGCGAACAGAGACCCGATTAGATCATTTTACATTAAGGTTAATATAAGGATTCACAGAAATTCTATCACATTTGTTCATCTTACGGCGCTCCTATTTCAGATAGCGTACTGGGCTAGGCGGCATCTTAACGCGCGTGGAAGGGCGAGTAAAATGAACTACTAAACTTCTATGGTAGAGCAATCAGAGACCCGATTAGATCATTTTATATTTTGTTTAATATAAGATTTCAGGGAAATTTTATCACATTTGTTCAATTTACGTCGCTCCTATTTCAGATAGCGAACTCGGCTAAGCGGGATCTCAAAGCGCATGAAATGGCGAATAAAATGCACCATTAAACTTGTAGGCTAGGGCGAACAGAGACCCGATCAGATCATTTTACATTATGGTTAATAAAAGAATTCTGCGAAATTCTATCACATTTGTTCAACTTCTGTCGCTCCTATTTCAGATAGCGTATTGGGCTAAGCGGCATCTCAAAACGCATGAAATGGCGAACAAAGTGCACTATTAAACTTCTAGGCTAGGGCGAACAGAGACTAGATTAGATCATTTTATATTTTGGTTAATATAAGAATTCTGCGAAATTCTATCACATTTGTTCAATTTACGTCGCTCCTATTTCAGACAGCTTATTGGGCTAAGCGGCATCTCAAAACGCATGAAATGGCGAACAAAGTGCACTATTTAACTTCTAGGCTAGGGCGAACAGAGACCAGATTAGATCATTTTATATTTTGGTTAATATAAGAATTCTGCGAAATTCTATCCCATTTGTTCAACTTACGTCGCTCCTATTTCAGATATCGTACTGGGCTAGGCGGCATCTTAAAGCGCGTGGAATGGCGAGTAAAATGCAATACTAAACTTCTATGATAGGGCAATCAGAGACCCGATTAGATCATTTTATATTTTGTTTAATATAAGATTTCAGGGAAATTGTATCACATTTGTTCAATTTACGTCGCTCCTATTTCAGATAGCGTATTCGGCTAAGCGGCATCTCAAAGCGCATGAAATGGCGAGTAAAATGCACTATTAAACTTCTAGGGTAGGGCAAACAGAGACCCGATTAGATCATTTTATATTATGGTTAATTTAAGAATTCAGCAAAATTCTATCACATTTGTTCCACATACGTCGCTCCTATTTCAGATATCGTACTGGGCTTGGCGGCATCGTAAAGCGCGTGGAATGGCGAGTAAAATGCACTATTAGACTTCTATGGTAGGGCGAACAGAGGCCCGTTTAGATCATTTTACATTAAGGTTAATATAAGTATTCACGGAAATTCTATCACATTTGTTCAATTTACGTCGCTCCTATTTCAGATAGCGTACTGGGCTAGGCGGCATCTCAAAGCGCATGAAATGACGAGTGAAATGCACTATTAAAATTCTATGATAGGGCAATCAGAGTCCCGATTAGATCATTTTATATTATGGTTAATTTAAGAATTCAGCAAAATTCTATCACATTTGTTCAATTTACGTCGCTCCTACTTCGGATAGCGTACTGGGCTTAGCGGCATCACAAAGCGCATGAAATGACGAGTGAAATGCCCTATTAAACATCTATGATAGGGCAATCAGAGACCCGATTAGATCATTTTATATTTTGTTTAATATAAGATTTCAGGGAAATTTTATCACATTTGTTCAATTTACGTCGCTCCTATTTCAGATAGCGAACTCGGCTAAGCGGCATCTCAAAGCGCATGAAATGACGAGTGAAATGCACTATTAAACTTCTATGATAGGGCAATCAGAGACCCGATTAGATCATTTTATATTTTGTTTAATATAAGATTTCAGGGAAATTTTATCACATTTGTTCAATTTACGTCGCTCCTATTTCAGATAGCGAACTCGGCTAAGCGGCATCTCAAAGCGCATGAAATGGCGAATAAAATGCACTATTAAACTTCTAGGCTATGGCGATCAGAGCCCCGATCAGATCATTTTACATTATGGTTAATAAAAGAATTCAGCGAAATTCTATCACATTTGTTCAATTTACGTCGCTCCTATTTCAGATAGCGTACTGGGCTATGCGGCATCTTAAAGCGCGTGGAATGGCAAGTAAAATGCACTATTAAACTTCTATGATAGGGCAATCAGAGACCCGATTAGATCATTTTATATTTTGGTTAATATAAGAATTCAGCGAAATTCTATCACATTTGTTCAATTTACGTCGCTCCTATTTCAGATAGCGAACTCGGCTAAGCGGGATCTCAAAGCGCATGAAGTGGCGAATAAAATGCACCATTAAACTTGTAGGCTAGGGCGAACAGAGACCCGATCAGATCATTTTACATTATGGTTAATAAAAAAATTCAGCGAAATTCTATCACATTTGTTCAACTTCTGTCGCTCCTATTTCAGATAGCGTATTGGGCTAAGCGGCATCTCAAAGCGCATGAAATGACGAGTGAAATGCACTATTAAGCTTCTAGGGTGGGGCGAACAGAGACCCGATTAGATCATTTTATATTATGGTTAATTTAAGAATTCAGCGAAATTCTATCACATTTGTTCAATTTACGTCGCTCCTATTGCAGATAGCATACTGGGCTAGGCGGCATCTTAAAGCGCGTGGAGTGGCGAGTAAAACGCGCTATTAAACTTCTAGGATAAGGCAAACAGAGACCCGATTAGATCATTTTATATTACGGTTAATATAAGAATTCAGCGTAATTCTATCACATTTGTTCCACTTACGTCGCTCCTATTTTAGATAGCGTATTGGGCTAAGCGGCATCTCAAAGCGCATGAAATGGCGAGTGAAATGCACCATTAGACTTCTATGGTAGGGCGAACAGAGACCCGATTAGATCATTTTACATTAAGGTTAATATAAGGATTCACAGAAATTCTATCACATTTGTTCATCTTACGGCGCTCCTATTTCAGATAGCGTACTGGGCTAGGCGGCATCTTAACGCGCGTGGAAGGGCGAGTAAAATGAACTACTAAACTTCTATGGTAGAGCAATCAGAGACCCGATTAGATCATTTTATATTTTGTTTAATATAAGATTTCAGGGAAATTTTATCACATTTGTTCAATTTACGTCGCTCCTATTTCAGATAGCGAACTCGGCTAAGCGGGATCTCAAAGCGCATGAAATGGCGAATAAAATGCACCATTAAACTTGTAGGCTAGGGCGAACAGAGACCCGATCAGATCATTTTACATTATGGTTAATAAAAGAATTCTGCGAAATTCTATCACATTTGTTCAACTTCTGTCGCTCCTATTTCAGATAGCGTATTGGGCTAAGCGGCATCTCAAAGCGCATGAAATGACGAGTGAAATGCACTATTAAGCTTCTAGGGTGGGGCGAACAGAGACCCGATTAGATCATTTTATATTATGGTTAATTTAAGAATTCAGCGAAATTCTATCACATTTGTTGAATTTACGTCGCTCCTATTTCAGATAGCGTACTGGGATAGGCGGCACCTAAAAGCGCATGAAATGGCGAGTATAATGCACTATTAAACTTCTAGAGTAAGGCAAACAGAGACCTGATTAGATCATTTTATATTATGGTTAATTTAAGAATTCAGCGAAATTCTATCACATTTGTTCAATTTACGTCGCTCCTATTTCAGATAGCGAACTCGGCTAAGCGGGATCTCAAAGCGCATGAAGTGGCGAATAAAATGCACCATTAAACTTGTAGGCTAGGGCGAACAGAGACCCGATCAGATCATTTTACATTATGGTTAATAAAAGAATTCTGCGAAATTCTATCACATTTGTTCAACTTCTGTCGCTCCTATTTCAGATAGCGTATTGGGCTAAGCGGCATCTCAAAGCGCATGAAATGACGAGTGAAATGCACTATTAAGCTTCTAGGGTGGGGCGAACAGAGACCCGATTAGATCATTTTATATTATGGTTAATTTAAGAATTCAGCGAAATTCTATCACATTTGTTCAATTTACGTCGCTCCTATTGCAGATAGCATACTGGGCTAGGCGGCATCTTAAAGCGCGTGGAGTGGCGAGTAAAACGCGCTATTAAACTTCTAGGATAAGGCAAACAGAGACCCGATTAGATCATTTTATATTACGGTTAATATAAGAATTCAGCGTAATTCTATCACATTTGTTCCACTTACGTCGCTCCTATTTTAGATAGCGTATTGGGCTAAGCGGCATCTCAAAGCGCATGAAATGGCGAGTGAAATGCACCATTAGACTTCTATGGTAGGGCGAACAGAGACCCGATTAGATCATTTTACATTAAGGTTAATATAAGGATTCACAGAAATTCTATCACATTTGTTCATCTTACGGCGCTCCTATTTCAGATAGCGTACTGGGCTAGGCGGCATCTTAACGCGCGTGGAAGGGCGAGTAAAATGAACTACTAAACTTCTATGGTAGAGCAATCAGAGACCCGATTAGATCATTTTATATTTTGTTTAATATAAGATTTCAGGGAAATTTTATCACATTTGTTCAATTTACGTCGCTCCTATTTCAGATAGCGAATTCGGCTAAGCGGCATCTCAAAGCGCATGAAATGGCGAATAAAATGCACTATTAAACTTCTAGGCTAGGGCGAACAGAGCCCCGATCAGATCATTTAACATCATGGTTAATAAAAGAATTCAGCGAAATTCTATCACATTTGTTCAATTTACATCGCTCCTATTTCAGATAGCGTATTGGGCTATGCGGCATCTCAAAGCGCATGAAATGGCGAATAAATTGCACTATTAAACTTCTATGATAGAGCAATCAGAGACCCGATTTGATCATTTTATATTTTGCTTAATATAAGATTTCAGGGAAATTCTATCACATATGTTCAATTTACGTCGCTCATATTTCAGATAGCGTATTGGGCTATGCGGCATCTCAAAGCGCATGAAATGGCGAGTGAAATGCACTATTAGACTTCTATAGTAGGGCGAACAGAGACCCGATTAGATCATTTTATATTACGGTTAATATAAGAATGCAGCGTAATTCTATCACATTTGGTCAACTTACGTCGCTTCTATTTCAGATAGCTTACTGGGCTAGGCGGCATCTCAAAGCGAATGAAATGGCGAGTGAATGCACAATTAGACTTCTATGGTAGGGCGAACAGAGACCCGATCAGATCATTTTACATTAAGGTTAATATAAGAATTCACGGAAATTCTATCACATTTGTTCAATTTACGTCGCTCCGATTTCAGATAGCGTATTGGGCTATGCGGCATCTCAAAGCGCATGAAATGGCGAATAAAATGCACTATTAAACTTCTAGGGTAGGGCAAACGGAGACCCGATTCGATCATTTTATATTATGGTTAATTTAAGAATTCAGCGAAGTTCTATCACATGTGTTCAATTTACGTCGCTCCTATTTCAGATAGCGTATTGGGCTAAGCAGCATTTCAAAGCGCATGAAATGGCGAGTGAAATGCACTATTCAACTTCTAGGATAAGGCAAACAGAGACCCGATTAGATCATTTTATATTACGGTTAATATAAGAATTCAGCGTAATTCTATCACATTTGTTCATCTTACGGCGCTCCTATTTCAGATAGCGTACTGGGCTAGGCGGCATCTTAACGCGCGTGGAAGGGCGAGTAAAATGATCTACTAAACTTCTATGGTAGAGCAATCAGAGACCCGATTAGATCATTTTATATTTTGTTTAATATAAGATTTCAGGGAAATTTTATCACATTTGTTCAATTTACGTCGCTCCTATTTCAGATAGCGAATTCGGCTAAGCGGCATCTCAAAGCGCATGAAATGGCGAATAAAATGCACTATTAAACTTCTAGGCTAGGGCGAACAGAGCCCCGATCAGATCATTTAACATCATGGTTAATAAAAGAATTCAGCGAAATTCTATCACATTTGTTCAATTTACATCGCTCCTATTTCAGATAGCGTATTGGGCTAAGCGGCATCTCAAAGCGCATGAAATGACGAGTGAAATGCACCATTAGACTTCTATGGTAGGGCGAACAGAGACCCGATTCGATCATTTTATATTAGGGTTAATTTAAGAATTCAGCGAAGCTCTATCACATTTGTTCAATTTACGTCGCTCCTATTTCAGATAGCGTATTGGGCTAAGCAGCATTTCAAAGTGCATGAAATGGCGAGTGAAATGCACTATTCAACTTCTAGGATAAGGCAAACAGAGACCCGACTAGATCATTTTATATTACGGTTAATATAAGAATTCAGCGTAATTCTATCACATTTGTTCATCTTACGTCGCTCCTATTTCAGATAGCGTACTGGGCTAGGCGGCATCTTAAAGCGAGTGGAAGGGCGAGTAAAATGCACTACTAAACTTCTATGATAGAGCAATCAGAGACCCGATTAGATCATTTTATATTTTGTTTAATATAAGATTTCAGGGAAATTGTATCACATTTGTTCAATTTACGTCGCTCCTATTTCAGATAGCGTACTGGGCTAGGCGGCATCTTAACGCGCGTGGAAGGGCGAGTAAAATGAACTACTAAACTTCTATGGTAGAGCAATCAGAGACCCGATTAGATCATTTTATATTTTGTTTAATATAAGATTTCAGGGAAATTTTATCACATTTGTTCAATTTACGTCGCTCCTATTTCAGATAGCGGATTCGGCTAAGCGGCATCTCAAAGCGCATGAAATGGCGAATAAAATGCACTATTAAACTTCTAGGCTAGGGCGAACAGAGCCCCGATCAGATCATTTAACATCATGGTTAATAAAAGAATTCAGCGAAATTCTATCACATTTGTTCAATTTACATCGCTCCTATTTCAGATAGCGCATTGGGCTAAGCGGCATCTCAAAGCGCATGAAATGGCGAGTAAAATGCACTATGAAACTTCTATGGTAGGGCAAAAAGAGACACGATTAGATCATTTTATATTATGGTTAATATAAGAATTCAGCGAAATTCTATCACATTTGTTCAATTTACGTCGCTCCTATTTCATATAGCGTACTGGGCTAGGCGGCATCTTAAAGCGCGTGGAATGGCGAGTAAAATGCACTATTAAACTTCTAGGGTAGGGCAAACAGAGACCCGATGAGATCATTTTATATTTTGGTTAATTTAAGAATTCAGCGAAATTCTATCACATTTGTTCAACTTACGTCGCTCCTATTTCACATAGCGTATTGGGCTAAGCGGCATCTCAAAGCGCAAGAAATGGCGAGTGAAATGCACTATTAGACTTCTATAGTAGGGCGAACAGAGACCCGATTGGATCATTGTACATTAAGGTTAATATAAGAATTCACGGAAATTCTGTCACATTTGTTCAATTTACGTCGCTCCTATTTCAGATAGCGTATTGGGCTATGCGGCATATCAAAGCGCATGAAATGGCGAGTAAAATGCGCTATTAAACTTCTAGGATAAGGCAAACAGAGACCCGATTAGATCATTTTATATTACGGTTAATATAAGAATTCAGCGTAATTCTATCACATTTGTTCAACTTACGTCGCTCCTATTTCAGATAGCGTATTGGGCTAAGCGGCATCTCAAAGCGCATGAAATGGCGACTAAAATGCACTATTTAACTTCTAGGCTAGGGCGAACAGAGACCCGATTAGATCATTTTACATTTTGGTTAATAAAAGAATTCAGGGAAATTCTATCACATTTGTTCAATTTACGTCGCTCCTATTTCAGATAGCGTATTGGGCTAAGCGGCCTCTCAAAGCGCATGAAATGGCGAGTAAAATGCGCTGTGAAACTTCTAGGATAAGGCAAACAGAGGCCCGATGAGATCGTTTTATATTACGGTTAATATAAGAATGCAGCGTAATTCTATCACATTTGTTCAACTTACGTCGCTCCTATTTCAGATAGCGTACTGGGCTAGACGGCATCTTAAAGCGCGTGGAAGGGCGAGTAAAATGCACTACGAAACTTCTATGATAGGGCAATCAGAGACCCGATTAGATCATTTTATATTTTGTTTAACATAAGATTTCAAGGAAATTCTATCACATTTGTTCAATTTACGTCGCTCCTATTACAGATAGCGTATTGGGCTAAGCGGCATCTCAAAATGCATGAAATGACGAGTAAAATGCACTATTAAACTTCTAGGGTAGGGCAATCAGAGACCCGATTAGATCATTTTATATTTTGGTTAATATATGAATTCAGCGAAATTCTATCACATTTGTTCAATTTACGTCGCTCGTATTTCACATAGCGTACTGGGCTAAGCGGCATCTCAAAGCGCATGAAATTACGAGTGAAATGCACTATTAAACTTCTAGGGTAGGGCAAACAGAGACCCGATTAGTTCATTTTATAGTACGGTTAATTTAAGAATTCAGCAAAAATCTATCATATTTGTTCAATTTACGTCGCTCCTATTTCAGATAGCGTACTGGACTAGGCGGCATCTTAAAGCGCATGAAATGGCGAGTAAAATGCACTCATAAACTTCTATGATAGGGCAATCAGAGAACCGATTAGATCATTGTATATTTTGTTTAATATAAGATTTCAGGGAAATTCTATCACATTTGTTCAATTTACGTCGCTCATATTTCAGATAGCGTATTGGGCTAAGCGGCATCTCAAAGCGCCTGAAATGGCGAGTAAAATGCGCTATTATACTTCTAGGGTAGGGCAAACAGAGACCCGATTAGATCATTTTGTGTTATGGTTAGTTTAAGAATTCAGCAAAATTCTATCACATTTGTTCAATTTACGTCGCTCCTATTTAAGATAGCGTACTGCGCTAGGCGGCATCTTAAAGCGCGTGGAATGGCGAGTAAAATGCACTATTAAACTTCTATGATAGGGCAATCAGGGACCCGATCAGATCATTGTATATTTTGGTTAATATAAGATTTCAGGGAAAGTGTATCACATTTGTTCAATTTACGTCGCTCCTATTTCAGATAGCGTATTGGGCTAAGCGGCCTCTCAAAGCGCATGAAATGGCGAGTGAAATGCACTATTAGACTTCTATGGTAGGGCGAACAGAGACCCGATAGGATCATTTTACATTAAGGTTAATATAAGAATTCAGGGAAATTCTATCACATTTGTTCAACTTTCGTTGCTCCTATTTCAGATAGCGTATTGGGCTAAGCGGCATCTCAAAGCGCATGAAATGACGAGTGAAATGCACTATTAAACTTATAGGGTAGGGCAAACAGGGACCCGATTAGATCATTTTATATTATGGTTAATTTAAGAATTCAGCGAAATTCTATCACATTTGTTCAATTTACGTCGCTCCTATTTCAGATAGCGTATTGGGCTAAGCGGCATCTCAAAGCGCATGAAATGGCGTGTAAAATGCACGATTAAACTTCTAGGGTAGGGCAAACAGAGACCCGATCAGATCAGTTTATATTTTGGTTAATATAAGAATTCAGCGAAATTCTATCACATTTGTTCAATTTACGTCGCTCCTATTTCAGATAGCGTATTGGGCTAAGCGGCATCTGAAAGCGCATGAAATGACGAGTGAAATGCACTGTTAAACTTCTAGCGTCCGGCGAACAGAGACCCGATTAGATCATTTTACATTAAGGTTAATATAAGAATTCAGGGAAATTCTATCGCATTTGTTCAATTTACGTCGCTCCTATTTCAGATAGCGTATTGGGCTAAGCGGCATCTCAAAGCGCATGAAATGGAGAATAAAATGCACTATTAAACTTCTAGGCTAGGGAGAACAGGGACCCGATGAGATCATTTTACATTATGGTTCATAAAAGAATTCAGCATAATTTTATCACATTTGTTCAACTTACGTCGCTCCTATTTCAGATAGCGTATTGGTCTAAGCGGCATCTCAAAGCGCATGAAATGGAGAATAAAATGCGCTATTAAACTTCTAGGCTAGGGAGAACAGAGACCCGATTAGATCATTTTACATTATGGTTCATAAAAGAATTCAGCGAAATTCTATCACATTTTTTCAACTTACGTCGCTCCTATTTCAGATAGCGTATTGGTCTAAGCGGCAGCTCAAAGCGCATGAAATGGCGAGTAAAATGCAATATTAAGCTTCTAGGGTAGGGCAAACAGATACCCGATTAGATCATTTTATATTATGGTTAATTTAAGAATTCAGCAAAATTCTACCACATTTGTTCAATTTACGTCGCTCCTATTTCAGATAGCGTATTGGGCTAAGCGGCATCTCAAAGCGCATGAAATGGCGAGTAAAATGCACTATTAAACTTCTAGGGTAGGGCAAGCAGAGACCCGATTACAGCATCTAATATTATGGTTAATTTAAGAATTCAGCAAAATTCTATCACATTTGTTCAATTTACGTCGCTCCTATTTCAGATAGCATACTGGGCCAGGCGGCATCTTAAAGCGCGTGGAGTGGCGAGTAAAACGCGCTATTAAACTTCTAGGATAAGGCAAACAGAGACCCGATTAGATCATTTTATATTACGCTTAATATGAGAATGCAGCGTAATTCTATCACATTTGTTCAACTTACGTCGCTCCTATTTCAGATAGCGTATTGGGATAAGCGGCATCTCAAAGCGCATGAAATGGCGAGTGAAACGCACTATTAGACTTCTATGGTAGGGCTAACAGAGACCCGATTGCATCATTTTACATTAAGGTTAATATAAGAATTCACGGGAATTCTATCACATTTGTTCAATTTACGTCGCTCCTATTCCAGACAGCGTACTGGGCTAGGCGGCATCTAAAAGCGCATGAAATGGCGAGTATAATGCACTATTAAACTTCTAGGATAACGCAAACAGAGACCCGATTAGATCATTTTATATTATGGTTAATTTAAGAATTCAGCGAAATTCTATCACATTTGTTCAATTTACGTCGCTCCTATTTCAGATAGCATACTGCGCATGGCGGCATCTTAAAGTGGGTGGAAGCGCGAGTAAAATGCACTACTAAACTTCTATGATAGAGCAATCAGAGTCCCGTTTAGATCATTTTATATTTTGTTTAATATAAGATTTCAGGGAAATTCTATCACATTTGTTCAATTTACGTCGCTCCTATTTCAGATAGCGTATTGGGCTAAGCGGCATCGCAAAGCGCATGAAATGACGAGAGAAATGCACTATTAAACTTCTTGGGTAGGGCGAACAGAGACCCGATTACATCATTTTATGTTATGGTTAATTTAAGAGTTCGGCAAAATTCTATCACATTTGTTTAACTTACGTCGCTCCTATTTCAGATAGCGTACTGGGCTAGGCGGCATCTTAAAGCGCGTGGAATGGCGAGTAAAATGCACTATTAAACTTCTGGGGTAGGGCAATCAGAGACCCGATTAGATCATTTTATATTATGGTTAATTTAACAATTCTGCGAAATTCTATCACATTTGTTCAATTTACGTCGTTCCTATTTCAGATAGCATACTGGGCTGGGCGGCATCTTAAAGCGCGTGGAATGGCGAGTAAAATGCACTATTAAACTTCTAGGGTAGGGCGAACAAAGACCCGATTAGATCATTTTACATTAAGGTTAATATAAGAATTCAGGGAAATTCTATCACATTTGTTCAACATACGTCGCTCATATTTCAGATAGTGTACTGGGCTAAGCGGCATCTTAAAGTGCGTGGAAGCGCGAGTAAAATGCACTACTAAACTTCTATGATAGAGCAATCAGAGTCCCGTTTAGATCATTTTATATTTTGTTTAATATAAGATTTCAGGGAAATTCTATCACATTTGTTTAATTTGCGTCGCTCCTGTTTCAGATAGCGTATTCGGCTAAGCGGCATCTCAAAGCGCATGAAGTGGCGAATAAAATGCACTATTAAACTTCTAGGCTAGGGCGAACAGAGACCCGATCAGATCATTTTACATTATGGTTAATAAAAGAATTCAGCGTAATTCTATCACATTTGTTCAACTTACGTCGCTCCTATTTCAGATAGCGTATTGGGCTAAGCGGCATCTCAAAGCGCATGAAATGGCGTGTGAAACACACTATTAGACTTCTATGGTAGGGCGAACAGAGACCCGATTGCATCATTTTACATTAAGGTTAATATAAGAATTCACGGGAATTCTATCACATTTGTTCAATTTACGTCGCTCCTATTTCAGATAGCGTATTGGGCTAAGCGGCCTCTCAAAGCGCATGAAATGGCGAGTGAAATGCACTATTAGACTTCTATGGTAGGGCGAACAGAGACCCGATAGGATCATTTTACATTAAGGTTAATATAAGAATTCACGGAAATTCTATCACATTTGTTCAATTTACGTCGCTCCTATTTCAGATAGCGTATTGGGCTAAGCGGCCTCTCAAAGCGCATGAAATGGCGAGTGAAATGCACTATTAGACTTCTATGGTAGGGCGAACAGAGACCCGATAGGATCATTTTACATTTTGGTTAATAAAAGAATTCAGCGAAATTCTATCACATTTGTTCAATTTACGTCGCACCTATTCCAGATAGCGTATTCGGCTAAGCGGCATCTCAAAGCGCATGAAATGGCGAATAAAATGCACTATTAAACTTCTAGGCTAGGGCGAACAGAGACCCGATCAGTTCATTTCATATTATGGTTAATTTAAGAATTCAGCAAAATTCTATCACATTTGTTCAATTTACGTCGTTACTATTTCAGATAGCGTACTGGGCTGGGCGGCATCTTAAAGCGCGTGGAATGGCGAGTGAAATGCACTATTAGACTTCTATGGTAGGGCGAACAGAGACCCGATTAGATCATTTTATATTATGGTTAATTTATGAATTCAGCAAAATTCTATCACATTTGTTCAATTTACGTCGCTCCTATTTCAGTTAGCGTATTCGGCTAAGCGGCATCTCAAAGCGCATGAAATGGCGAGTAAAATGCACTATTAAAGTTCTAGGGTAGGGCAAACAGAGTCCCGATAAGATCATTTTATATTATGGTTAATTTAAGAATTCAGCGAAATTCTATCATATTTGTTCAATTTACGTCGCTCCTATTTCAGATAGCGTATTGGGCTAAGCGGCATCTGAAAGCGCATGAAATGGCGAGTGAAATGCACTATTAAACTTCTAGCGTAGGGCAAACAGAGACCCGATTAGATCATTTTATATTATGGTTAATTTAAGAATTCAGCAAAATTCCATCACATTTGTTCAACATACGTCGCTCCTATTTCAGATATCGTACTGGGCTAGGCGGCATCTTAAAGCGCGTGGAATGGCGAGTAAAATGCACTACTAAACTTCTATGATAGGGCAATCAGAGACCCGATTAGATCATTTTGTATTTTGTTTAATATAAGATTTCAGGGAAATTGTATCACATTTGTTCAATTTACGTCGCTCCTATTTCAGAAAGCGTATTGGGCTAAGCGGCATCTCAAAACGCATGAGATGGCGAACAAAGTGCACTATTAAACTTCTAGGCTAGGGCGAACAGAGACTAGATTAGATCATTTTATATTTTGGTTAATATAAGAATTCTGCGAAATTCTATCACATTTGTTCAATTTACGTCGCTCCTATTTCAGATAGCGTATTGGGCTAAGCGGCCTCTCAAAGTGCATGAAATGGCGAGTGAAATGCACTATTAGACTTCTATGGTAGGGCCAACAGAGACCCGATAGGATCATTTTACATTTTGGTTAATAAAAGAATTCAGCGAAATTCTATCACATTTGTTCAATTTACGTCGCACCTATTCCAGATAGCGTATTCGGCTAAGCGGCATCTCAAAGCGCATGAAATGGCGAATAAAATGCACTATTAAACTTCTGGGCTAGGGCGAACAGAGACCCGATCAGTTCATTTCATATTATGGTTAATTTAAGAATTCAGCAAAATTCTATCACATTTGTTCAATTTACGTCGTTACTATTTCAGATAGCGTACTGTGCTGGGCGGCATCTTAAAGCGCGTGGAATGGCGAGTGAAATGCACTATTAGACTTCTATGGTATGGCGAACAGAGACCCGATTAGATCATTTTATGTTATGGTTAATTTAAGAATTCAGCAAAATTCTATCACATTTGTTCAATTTACGTCGCTCCTATTTCAGTTAGCGTATTCGGCTAAGCGGCATCTCAAAGCGCATGAAATGGCGAGTAAAATGCACTATTAAAGTTCTAGGGTAGGGCAAACAGAGTCCCGATAAGATCATTTTATATTATGGTTAATTTAAGAATTCAGCGAAATTCTATCATATTTGTTCAATTTACGTCGCTCCTATTTCAGATAGCGTATTGGGCTAAGCGGCATCTGAAAGCGCATGAAATGGCGAGTGAAATGCACTATTAAACTTCTAGGGTAGGGCAAACAGAGACCCGATTAGATCATTTTATATTATGGTTAATTTAAGAATTCAGCAAAATTCTATCACATTTGTTCCACATACGTCGCTCCTATTTCAGATATCGCACTGGGCTTGGCGGCATCGTAAAGCGCGTGGAATGGCGAGTAAAATGCACTATTACACTTCTATGGTAGGGCGAACAGAGGCCCGTTTAGATCATTTTACATTAAGGTTAATATAAGTATTCACGGAAATTCTATCACATTTGTTCAATTTACGTCGCTCCTATTTCAGATAGCGTACTGGGCTAGGCGGCATCTCAAAGCGCATGAAATGGCGACTAAAATGCACTATTAAACTTCTAGGCTAGGGCGAACAGAGACCCGATTACATCATTTTACATTTTGGTTAATAAAAGAATTCAGCGAAATTCCATCACATTTGTTCAATTTACGTCGCTCCTATTTCAGATAGCATATTGGGCTAAGCGGCATCTCAAAGCGCATGAAATGACGAGTGAAATGCACTATTAAAATTCTATGATAGGGCAATCAGAGACCCGATTAGATCATTTTATATTATGGTTAATTTAAGAATTCAGCAAAATTCTATCACATTTGTTCAATTTACGTCGCTCCTACTTCGGATAGCGTACTGGGCTTAGCGGCATCACAAAGCGCATGAAATGACGAGTGAAATGCCCTATTAAACATCTATGATAGGGCAATCAGAGACCCGATTAGATCATTTTATATTTTGTTTAATATAAGATTTCAGGGAAATTTTATCACATTTGTTCAATTTACGTCGCTCCTATTTCAGATAGCGAACTCGGCTAAGCGGCATCTCAAAGCGCATGAAATGACGAGTGAAATGCACTATTAAACTTCTATGACAGGGCAATCAGAGACCCGATTAGATCATTTTATATTTTGTTTAATATAAGATTTCAGGGAAATTTTATCACATTTGTTCAATTTACGTCGCTCCTATTTCAGATAGCGAACTCGGCTAAGCGGCATCTCAAAGCGCATGAAATGGCGAATAAAATGCACTATTAAACTTCTAGGCTATGGCGACCAGAGCCCCGATCAGATCATTTTACATTATGGTTAATAAAAGAATTCAGCGAAATTCTATCACATTTGTTCAATTTACGTCGCTCCTATTTCAGATAGCGTACTGGTCTAGGCGGCATCTTAAAGCGCGTGGAATGGCAAGTAAAATGCACTATTAAACTTCTATGATAGGGCAATCAGAGACCCGATTAGATCATTTTATATTTTGGTTAATATAAGAATTCAGCGAAATTCTATCACATTTGTTCAATTTACGTCGCTCCTATTTCAGATAGCGAACTCGGCTAAGCGGGATCTCAAAGCGCATGAAGTGGCGAATAAAATGCACCATTAAACTTGTAGGCTAGGGCGAACAGAGACCCGATCAGATCATTTTACATTATGGTTAATAAAAGAATTCTGCGAAATTCTATCACATTTGTTCAACTTCTGTCGCTCCTATTTCAGATAGCGTATTGGGCTAAGCGGCATCTCAAAGCGCATGAAATGGCGAGTGAAATGCACTATTAAGCTTCTAGGGTGGGGCGAACAGAGACCCGATTAGATCATTTTACATTAAGGTTAATATAAGGATTCACAGAAATTCTATCACATTTGTTCAATTTACGTCGCTCCTATTTCAGATAGCGTACTGGGCTAGGCGGCATCTCAAAGCGCATGAAATGGCAAGTAAAATGCACCATTAAACTTCTAGGATAAGCCAAACAGAGACCCGATTAGATCATTTTATATTACGGTTAATATAAGAATTCAGCGTAATTCTATCACATTTGTTCAATTTACGTCGCTCGTATTTCAAATAGCGTATTGGGCTAAGCGGCATCTCAAAGCGCATGAAATGGCGAGTAAAATGCAATACTAAACTTCTAGGATAAGGCAAACAGAGACCCGATTAGATCATTTTATATTACGGTTAATATAAGAGTTCAGCGTAATTCTATCACATTTGTTCCACTTACGTCGCTCCTATTTTAGATAGCGTACTGGGCTAGGCGACATCTTAAAGCGCGTGGAATGGCGAGTAAAATGCACTACTAAACTTCTATGATAGGGCAATCAGAGACCCGATTAGATCATTTTATATATTGTATAATAAAAGATTTCGGGGAAATTCTATCACATTTGTTCAATTTACGTCGCTCCTATTTCAGATAGCGTATTGAGCTAAGCGGCATCTCAAAGCGCATGAAATGGCGAATAAAATGCACTATTAAACTTCTAGGCTAGGGCGAACAGAGCCCCGATCAGATCATTTTACATTATGGTTAATAAAAGAATTCAGCGAAATTCTATCACATTTGTTCAACTTACGTCGCTCCTATTTCAGATGGCGTATTGGGCTAAACGGCATCTCAAAGCGCATGAAATGGCGAGTGAAATGCACTATTAGACTTCTATGGTAGGGCGACCAGAGACCCGATTAGATCATTTTACATTAAGGTTAATATAAGGATTCACGGAAATTCTATCACATTTGTTCAATTTACGTCGCTCCTATTTCAGATAGCGTACTGGGCTAGGCGGCATCTCAAAGCGCATGAAATGACGAGTGAAATGCACCATTAGACTTCTATGGTAGGGCGAACAGAGACACGATTAGATCATTTTACATTAAGGTTAATATCAGGATTCACGGAAATTCTATCACATTTGTTCAATTTACGTGGCTCCTATTTCAGATAGCGTATTGGGCTAAGCGGCATCTCAAAGCGCATGAAATGGCGAATAAATTGCACTATTAAACTTCTATGATAGAGCAATCAGAGACCCGATTTGATCATTTTATATTTTGTTTAATATAAGATTTCAGGGAAATTCTATCACATATGTTCAATTTACGTCGCTCATATTTCAGATAGCGTATTGGGCTATGCGGCATCTCAAAGCGCATGAAATGGCGAGTGAAATGCACTATTAGACTTCTATAGTAGGGCGAACAGAGTCCCGATTAGATCATTTTATATTACGGTTAATATAAGAATGCAGCGTAATTCTATCACATTTGTTCAACTTACGTCGCTCCTATTTCAGATAGCGTACTGGGCTAGGCGGCATCTCAAAGCGCGTGGAATGGCGAGTAAAATGCACTCTTAAGCATCTATGATAGGGCAATCAGAGACCCGATTAGATCATTTTATACTTTGGTTAATATAAGAATTCAGCGAAATTCTATCACATTTGTTCAATTTACGTCGCTCCTATTTCAGATAGCGTATTGGGCTAAGCGGCATCTCAAAGTGCATGAAATGACGAGTGAAATGCACTGTTAAGCTTCTAGGCTAGGGCGAACAGAGACCCGATTAGATCATTTTACATTTTGGTTAATAAAAGAATTCACAGAAATTCTATCACATTTGTTCAATTTACGTCGATCCTATTTCAGATAGCGTACTGGGCTAGGCGGCATCTCAAAGCGCATGAAATGGCGACTAAAATGCACTATTAAACTTCTAGGCTAGGGCGTACAGAGACCCGATTAGATCATTTTACATTTTGGTTAATAAAAGAATTCAGCGAAATTCCATCACATTTGTTCAATTTACGTCGCTCCTATTTCAGATAGCATATTGGGCTAAGCGGCATCTCAAAGCGCATGAAATGACGAGTGAAATGCACTATTAAAATTCTATGATAGGGCAATCAGAGACCCGATTAGATCATTTTATATTATGGTTAATTTAAGAATTCAGCAAAATTCTATCACATTTGTTCAATTTACGTCGCTCCTACTTCGGATAGCGTACTGGGCTTAGCGGCATCACAAAGCGCATGAAATGACGAGTGAAATGCCCTATTAAACATCTATGATAGGGCAATCAGAGACCCGATTAGATCATTTTATATTTTGTTTAATATAAGATTTCAGGGAAATTTTATCACATTTGTTCAATTTACGTCGCTCCTATTTCAGATAGCGAATTCGGCTAAGCGGCATCTCAAAGCGCATGAAATGACGAGTGAAATGCACTATTAAACTTCTATGATAGGGCAATCAGAGACCCGATTAGATCATTTTATATTTTGTTTAATATAAGATTTCAGGGAAATTTTATCACATTTGTTCAATTTACGTCGCTCCTATTTCAGATAGCGAACTCGGCTAAGCGGCATCTCAAAGCGCATGAAATGGCGAATAAAATGCACTATTAAACTTCTAGGCTATGGCGATCAGAGCCCCGATTAGATCATTTTACATTATGGTTAATAAAAGAATTCAGCGAAATTCTATCACATTTGTTCAATTTACGTCGCTCCTATTTCAGATAGCGTACTGGGCTAGGCGGCATCTTAAAGCGCGTGGAATGGCAAGTAAAATGCACTATTAAACTTCTATGATAGGGCAATCAGAGACCCGATTAGATCATTTTATATTTTGGTTAATATAAGAATTCAGCGAAATTCTATCACATTTGTTCAATTTACGTCGCTCCTATTTCAGATAGCGAACTCGGCTAAGCGGCATCTCAAAGCGCATGAAGTGGCGAATAAAATGCACCATTAAACTTGTAGGCTAGGGCGAACAGAGACCCGATCAGATCATTTTACATTATGGTTAATAAAAGAATTCTGCGAAATTCTATCACATTTGTTCAACTTCTGTCGCTCCTATTTCAGATAGCGTATTGGGCTAAGCGGCATCTCAAAGCGCATGAAATGACGAGTGAAATGCACTATTAAGCTTCTAGGGTGGGGCGAACAGAGACCCGATTAGATCATTTTATATTATGGTTAATTTAAGAATTCAGCGAAATTCTATCACATTTGTTCAATTTACGTCGCTCCTATTTCAGATAGCATACTGGGCTAGGCGGCATCTTAAAGCGCGTGGAGTGGCGAGTAAAACGCGCTATTAAACTTCTAGGATAAGGCAAACAGAGACCCGATTAGATCATTTTATATTACGGTTAATATAAGAATTCAGCGTAATTCTATCACATTTGTTCAATTTACGTCGCTCGTATTTCAAATAGCGTATTGGGCTAAGCGGCATCTCAAAGCGCATGAAATGGCGAGTAAAATGCAATACTAAACTTCTAGGATAAGGCAAACAGAGACCCGATTAGATCATTTTATATTACGGTTAATATAAGAGTTCAGCGTAATTCTATCACATTTGTTCCACTTACGTCGCTCCTATTTTAGATAGCGTACTGGGCTAGGCGACATCTTAAAGCGCGTGGAATGGCGAGTAAAATGCACTACTAAACTTCTATGATAGGGCAATCAGAGACCCGATTAGATCATTTTATATATTGTATAATAAAAGATTTCGGGGAAATTCTATCACATTTGTTCAATTTACGTCGCTCCTATTTCAGATAGCGTATTGAGCTAAGCGGCATCTCAAAGCGCATGAAATGGCGAATAAAATGCACTATTAAACTTCTAGGCTAGGGCGAACAGAGCCCCGATCAGATCATTTTACATTATGGTTAATAAAAGAATTCAGCGAAATTCTATCACATTTGTTCAACTTACGTCGCTCCTATTTCAGATGGCGTATTGGGCTAAACGGCATCTCAAAGCGCATGAAATGGCGAGTGAAATGCACTATTAGACTTCTATGGTAGGGCGAACAGAGACCCGATTAGATCATTTTACATTAAGGTTAATATAAGGATTCACGGAAATTCTATCACATTTGTTCAATTTACGTCGCTCCTATTTCAGATAGCGTACTGGGCTAGGCGGCATCTCAAAGCGCATGAAATGACGAGTGAAATGCACCATTAGACTTCTATGGTAGGGCGAACAGAGACACGATTAGATCATTTTACATTAAGGTTAATATCAGGATTCACGGAAATTCTATCACATTTGTTCAATTTACGTGGCTCCTATTTCAGATAGCGTATTGGGCTAAGCGGCATCTCAAAGCGCATGAAATGGCGAATAAATTGCACTATTAAACTTCTATGATAGAGCAATCAGAGACCCGATTTGATCATTTTATATTTTGTTTAATATAAGATTTCAGGGAAATTCTATCACATATGTTCAATTTACGTCGCTCATATTTCAGATAGCGTATTGGGCTATGCGGCATCTCAAAGCGCATGAAATGGCGAGTGAAATGCACTATTAGACTTCTATAGTAGGGCGAACAGAGTCCCGATTAGATCATTTTATATTACGGTTAATATAAGAATGCAGCGTAATTCTATCACATTTGGTCAACTTACGTCGCTCCTATTTCAGATAGCTTACTGGGCTAGGCGGCATCTCAAAGCGAATGAAATGGCGAGTGAATGCACTATTAGACTTCTACGGTAGGGCGAACAGAGACCCGATCAGATCATTTTACATTAAGGTTAATATAAGAATTCACGGAAATTCTATCACATTTGTTCAATTTACGTCGCTCCGATTTCAGATAGCGTATTGGGCTATGCGGCATCTCAAAGCGCATGAAATGGCGAATAAAATGCACTATTAAACTTCTAGGGTAGGGCAAACGGAGACCCGATTCGATCATTTTATATTATGGTTAATTTAAGAATTCAGCGAAGTTCTATCACATGTGTTCAATTTACGTCGCTCCTATTTCAGATAGCGTATTGGGCTATGCAGCATTTCAAAGCGCATGAAATGGCGAGTGAAATGCACTATTCAACTTCTAGGATAAGGCAAACAGAGACCCGATTAGATCATTTTATATTACGGTTAATATAAGAATTCAGCGTAATTCTATCACATTTGTTCATCTTACGGCGCTCCTATTTCAGATAGCGTACTGGGCTAGGCGGCATCTTAACGCGCGTGGAAGGGCGAGTAAAATGAACTACTAAACTTCTATGGTAGAGCAATCAGAGACCCGATTAGATCATTTTATATTTTGTTTAATATAAGATTTCAGGGAAATTTTATCACATTTGTTCAATTTACGTCGCTCCTATTTCAGATAGCGAATTCGGCTAAGCGGCATCTCAAAGCGCATGAAATGGCGAATAAAATGCACTATTAAACTTCTAGGCTAGGGCGAACAGAGCCCCGATCAGATCATTTAACATCATGGTTAATAAAAGAATTCAGCGAAATTCTATCACATTTGTTCAATTTACATCGCTCCTATTTCAGATAGCGTATTGGGCTATGCGGCATCTCAAAGCGCATGAAATGGCGAATAAATTGCACGATTAAACTTCTATGATAGAGCAATCAGAGACCCGATTTGATCATTTTATATTTTGCTTAATATAAGATTTCAGGGAAATTCTATCACATATGTTCAATTTACGTCGCTCATATTTCAGATAGCGTATTGTGCTATGCGGCATCTCAAAGCGCATGAAATGGCGAGTGAAATGCACTATTAGACTTCTATAGTAGGGCGAACAGAGACCCGATTAGATCATTTTATATTACGGTTAATATAAGAATGCAGCGTAATTCTATCACATTTGGTCAACTTACGTCGCTCCTATTTCAGATAGCTTACTGGGCTAGGCGGCATCTCAAAGCGAATGAAATGGCGAGTGAATGCACAATTAGACTTCTATGGTAGGGCGAACAGAGCCCCGATCAGATCATTTAACATCATGGTTAATAAAAGAATTCAGCGAAATTCTATCACATTTGTTCAATTTACATCGCTCCTATTTCAGATAGCGTATTGGGCTAAGCGGCATCTCAAAGCGCATGAAATGACGAGTGAAATGCACCATTAGACTTCTATGGTAGGGCGAACAGAGACCCGATTCGATGATTTTATATTAGGGTTAATTTAAGAATTCAGCGAAGCTCTATCACATTTGTTCAATTTACGTCGCTCCTATTTCAGATAGCGTATTGGGCTAAGCAGCATTTCAAAGTGCATGAAATGGCGAGTGAAATGCACTATTCAACTTCTAGGATAAGGCAAACAGAGACCCGATTAGATCATTTTATATTACGGTTAATATAAGAATTCAGCGTAATTCTATCACATTTGTTCATCTTACGTCGCTCCTATTTCAGATAGCGTACTGGGCTAGGCGGCATCTTAAAGCGAGTGGAAGGGCGAGTAAAATGCACTACTAAACTTCTATGATAGAGCAATCAGAGACCCGATTAGATCATTTTATATTTTGTTTAATATAAGATTTCAGGGAAATTGTATCACATTTGTTCAATTTACGTCGCTCCTATTTCAGATAGCGTACTGGGCTAGGCGGCATCTTAACGCGCGTGGTAGGGCGAGTAAAATGAACTACTAAACTTCTATGGTAGAGCAATCAGAGACCCGATTAGATCATTTTATATTTTGTTTAATATAAGATTTCAGGGAAATTTTATCACATTTGTTCAATTTACGTCGCTCCTATTTCAGATAGCGAATTCGGCTAAGCGGCATCTCAAAGCGCATGAAATGGCGAATAAAATGCACTATTAAACTTCTAGGCTAGGGCGAACAGAGCCCCGATCAGATCATTTAACATCATGGTTAATAAAAGAATTCAGCAAAATTCTATCACATTCGTTCAATTTAGGTCGCTCCTATTTCAGATAGCGTATTGGGCTAAGAGGCATCTCAAAGCGCATGAAATGGCAATTGAAATGCACTATAAGACTTCTATGGTAGGGCGAACAGAGACCAGATTAGATCATTTTACATTCTGGTTAATAAAATAATTCAGCGAAATTCTATCACATTTGTTCAACTTTCGTCGCTCCTATTTCAGATAGCGTATTGGGCTAAGCGGCATCTCGAAGCGCATGAAATGGCGAGTATAATGCACTGTTAAACTTCTAGGATAAGGCAAACTGATACCCGATTAGATCATTTTATATTATGGTTAATTTAAGAATTCAGCAAAATTCTATCACATTCGTTCAATTTACGTCGCACCTATTTCAGATAGCGTGTTGGGCTACGCGGCATCTCAAAGCGCATGAAATGGCGAATAAAATGCACTATTAAACTTCTAGGCTAGGGCGAACAGAGACCCGATTAGATCATTTTACATTCTGGTTAATAAAATAATTCAGCGAAATTCTATCACATTTGTTCAACTTTCGTTGCTCCTATTTCAGATAGCGTACTGGGTTAAGCGGCATCTCAAAGCGCATGATGTTGCGAGTAAAATGCACTATTAAACTTCTAGGGTAGGGCAAACAGAGACCCGATTAGATCATTTTATATTATGGTTAATTTAAGAATTCAGCAAAATTCTATCTCATTTGTTCAATTTACGTCGCTCCTATTTCGGATAGCGTACTGGGCTAGGCGGCATCCTAAAGCGCGTGGAGTGGCGAGTAAAATGCACTATTAATCTTCTATGATAGGGCAATCAGAGACCCGATTAGATCATTTTATATTATGGTTAATTTAAGAATTCAGCGAAATTCTATCACATTTGTTCAATTTACGTCGCTCCTACTTCAGATAGCGTATTGGGCTAAGCGGCATCTCAAAGCGCATGAAATGGCGAGTAAAATGCACTATTAAACTTCTAGGATAAGGCAAACAGAGACCCGATTAGATCATTTTATATTACGGTTATTACTAGAATTCAGCGTAATTCTATCACATTTGTTCAATTTAGGTCGCTCCTATTTCAGATAGCGTATTGTGCTAAGCGGCATCTCAAAGCGCATGAAATGGCGAGTGAAATGCACTATTAGACTTCTATGGTAGGGCGAACAGAGACCCGATTAGATCATTTTACATTAAGGTTAATATAAGAATTCAGGGAAATTCTATCACATTTGTTCAATTTACGTCGCTCCTATTCCAGATAGCGTATTGGGCTATGCGGCACCTTAATGCACATGAAATGGCGAGTAAAATGCACTATTAAACTTCTATGATAGGGCAAACAGAGACCCGATTACATCATTTTATATTACGGTTAATATAAGAATTCAGCGTAATTCTATCACATTTGTTCAACTTACGTCGCTCCTATTTCAGATAGCGTACTGGGCTAGGCGGCATCTTAAAGCGCGTGGAATGGCGAGTAAAATGCACTACTAAACTTCTATGATAGGGCAATCAGAGGCCCGATTAGATCATTTTATATTTTGTTTTATATAAGATTTCAGGGAAATTCTATCGCATTTGTTCAATTTACGTCGCTCCTACTTCAGATAGCGATCTGGGCTATGCGGCATCTTAAAGCGCGCGGAATGGCGAGTAAAATGCACTATTAAACTTCTAGGGTAGGGCAAGCAGAGACCCGATTAGATCATTTTATATTATGGTTAATGTAAGAATTCAGCAAAATTCAATCACATTCGTTCAATTTAGGTCGCTCCTATTTCAGATAATGTACTGGGCTAGGCGGCATCTTAAAGCGCGTGGAATGCCGAGTAATATCCACTATTAAACTTCTAGGCTAGGGCGAACAGAGACCAGATTAGATCATTTTACATTCTGGTTAATAAAATAATTCAGCGAAATTCTATCACATTTGTTCAACTTTCGCCGCTCCTATTAAAGATAGCGTATTGGGCTAAGCGGCACCTCAAAGCGCATGAAATGGCGAGTAAAATGCACTATTAAACTTCTAGGGTAGGGCAAACAGAGACCCGATTAGATCCTTTTATATTATAGTTAATTTAAGAATTCAGCGAAATTCTATCACGTTTGTTCAATTTACGTCGCTCACATTTCAGATAGCGTATTGGGCTAAGCGGCATCTCAAAGCGCATGAAATGTCGAGTAAAATGCACTATTAAACTTCTAGGGTAGGGCAATCAGTGACCCGATTAGATCATTTTATATTATAGTTAATTTAAGAATTCAGCGAAATTCTATCACATTTGTTCAATTTACGTCGCTCCTATTTCAGATAGCGTATTGGGCAAAGCGGCATCTCAAAGCGCATGAAGTGACGAGTAAAATGCACTATTAAACTTCTAGGGTAGGGCAAGCAGAGACCCGATTAGATCATTTTATATTATGGTTAATTTAAGAATTCAGCAAAATTCTATCACATTCGTTCAATTTAGGTCGCTCCTATTTCAGATAGCGTATTGGGCTAAGAGGCATCTCAAAGCGCATGAAATGGCGAGTGAAATGCACTATAAGACTTCTATGGTAGGGCGAACAGAGACCCGATTAGATCATTTTACATTCTGGTTAATAAAATAATTCAGCGAAATTCTATCACATTTGTTCAACTTTCGTTGCTCCTATTTCAGATAGCGTATTGGGCTAAGCGGCATCTCAAAGCGCATGAAATGACGAGTGAAATGCACTATTAAACTTATAGGGTAGGGCAAACAGGGACCCGATTAGATCATTTTATATTATGGTTAATTTAAGAATTCAGCGAAATTCTATCACATTCGTTCAATTTACGTCGCTCCTATTTCAGATAGCGTATTGGGCTAAGCGGCATCTCAAAGCGCATGAAATGGCGTGTAAAATGCACGATTAAACTTCTAGGGTAGGGCAAACAGAGACCCGATCAGATCAGTTTATATTTTGGTTAATATAAGAATTCAGCGAAATTCTATCACATTTGTTCAATTTACGTCGCTCCTATTTCAGATAGCGTATTGGGCTAAGCGGCATCTGAAAGCGCATGAAATGACGAGTGAAATGCACTGTTAAACTTCTAGCGTCGGGCGAACAGAGACCCGATTAGATCCTTTTACATTAAGGTTAATATAAGAATTCAGGGAAATTCTATCACATTTGTTGAATTTACGTCGTTCCTATTTCAGATAGCATACTGGGCTGGGCGGCATCTTAAAGCGCGTGGAATGGCGAGTAAAATGCACTATTAAACTTCTAGGGTAGGGCGAACAAAGACCCGATTAGATCATTTTAGATTAAGGTTAATATAAGAATTCAGGGAAATTCTATCACATTTGTTCAACATACGTCGCTCATATTTCAGATAGTGTACTGGGCTAAGCGGCATCTTAAAGTGCGTGGAAGCGCGAGTAAAATGCACTACTAAACTTCTATGACAGAGCAATCAGAGTCCCGTTTAGATCATTTTATATTTTGTTTAATATAAGATTTCAGGGAAATTCTATCACATTTGTTCAATTTACGTCGCTCCTATGTCAGATAGCGTATTGGCCTAAGCGGCATCGCAAAGCGCATGAAATGGCGAACAAAGTGCACTATTAAACTTCTATGATAGGGCAATCAGAGACCCGATTAGATCATTTTATATTTTGGTTAATATAAGAATGCAACGAAATTCTATCACATTTGTTCAATTTACGTCGCTCCTATGTCAGATAGCGTATTGGCCTAAGCGGCATCGCAAAGCGCATGAAATGGCGAACAAAGTGCACTATTAAACTTCTATGATAGGGCAATCAGAGACCCGATTAGATCATTTTATATTTTGGTTAATATAAGAATGCAACGAAATTCTATCACATTTGTTCAATTTACGTCGCTCCTATGTCAGATAGCGTATTGGCCTAAGCGGCATCGCAAAGCGCATGAAATGGCGAACAAAGTGCACTATTAAACTTCTATGATAGGGCAATCAGAGACCCGATTAGATCATTTTATATTGCGGTTAGTATAAGAATTCAGCGTAATTCTATCAAATTTGTTCAACTTACTTCGCTCCTATTTCAGATATCGTACTGGGCTAGGCGGCATCTTAAAGCGCGTGGAATGGCGAGTAAAATGCACTATTAAACTTCTAGGCTAGGGCGAACAGAGACCCGAGCAGATCATTTTACATTATGGTTAATAAAAGAATTCAGCGTAATTCTATCACATTTGTTCAACTTACGTCGCTCCTATTTCAGATAGCGTATTGGGATAAGCGGCATCTCAAAGCGCATGAAATGGCAAGTAAAATGCGCTACCAAACTTCTAGGATAAGGCAAACAGAGACCCGATTAGATAATTTTATATTACGGTTAATATAAGAATTCAGCGTAATTCTATCACATTTGTTCAAGTTACGTCGCTCCTATTTCAGATAGCGTACTGGGCTAGGCGGCATCTTAAAGCGCGTGGAATGGCGAGTAAAATGCACTACTAATCTTCTATGATAGGGCAATCAGAGACCCGATTAGATCATTTTATATTTTGATTAATATAAGATTTCAGGGAAATAGTATCACATTTGTTTAATTTGCGTCGCTCCTGTTTCAGATAGCGTATTCGGCTAAGCGGCATCTCAAAGCGCATGAAGTGGCGAATAAAATGCACTATTAAACTTCTAGGCTAGGGCGAACAGAGACCCGATCAGATCATTTTACATTATGGTTAATAAAAGAATTCAGCGTAATTCTATCACATTTGTTCAACTTACGTCGCTCCTATTTCAGATAGCGTATTGGGCTAAGCGGCATCTCAAAGCGCATGAAATGGCGTGTGAAACACACTATTAGACTTCTATGGTAGGGCGAACAGAGACCCGATTGCATCATTTTACATTAAGGTTAATATAAGAATTCACGGGAATTCTATCACATTTGTTCAATTTACGTCGCTCCTATTTCAGATAGCGTATTGGGCTAAGCGGCCTCTCAAAGCGCATGAAATGGCGAGTGAAATGCACTATTAGACTTCTATGGTAGGGCGAACAGAGACCCGATAGGATCATTTTACATTAAGGTTAATATAAGAATTCACGGAAATTCTATCACATTTGTTCAATTTACGTCGCTCCTATTTCAGATAGCGTATTGGGCTAAGCGGCCTCTCAAAGCGCATGAAATGGCGAGTGAAATGCACTATTAGACTTCTATGGTAGGGCGAACAGAGACCCGATAGGATCATTTTACATTTTGGTTAATAAAAGAATTCAGCGAAATTCTATCACATTTGTTCAATTTACGTCGCACCTATTCCAGATAGCGTATTCGGCTAAGCGGCATCTCAAAGCGCATGAAATGGCGAATAAAATGCACTATTAAACTTCTAGGCTAGGGCGAACAGAGACCAGATTAGATCATTTTATATTTTGGTTAATATAAGAATTCTGCGAAATTCTATCCCATTTGTTCAACTTACGTCGCTCCTATTTCAGATATCGTACTGGGCTAGGCGGCATCTTAAAGCGCGTGGAATGGCGAGTAAAATGCAATACTAAACTTCTATGATAGGGCAATCAGAGACCCGATTAGATCATTTTATATTTTGTTTAATATAAGATTTCAGGGAAATTGTATCACATTTGTTCAATTTACGTCGCTCCTATTTCAGATAGCGTATTGGGCTAAGCGGCCTCTCAAAGCGCATGAAATGGCGAGTGAAATGCACTATTAGACTTCTATGGTAGGGCGAACAGAGACCCGATAGGATCATTTTACATTAAGGTTAATATAAGAATTCACGGAAATTCTATCACATTTGTTCAATTTACGTCGCTCCTATTTCAGATAGCGTATTGGGCTAAGCGGCCTCTCAAAGCGCATGAAATGGCGAGTGAAATGCACTATTAGACATCTATGGCAGGGCCAACAGAGACCCGATAGGATCATTTTACATTTTGGTTAATAAAAGAATTCAGCGAAATTCTATCACATTTGTTCAATTTACGTCGCACCTATTCCAGATAGCGTATTCGGCTAAGCGGCATCTCAAAGCGCATGAAATGGCGAATAAAATGCACTATTAAACTTCTGGGCTAGGGCGAACAGAGACCCGATCAGTTCATTTCATATTATGGTTAATTTAAGAATTCAGCAAAATTCTATCACATTTGTTCAATTTACGTCGTTACTATTTCAGATAGCGTACTGGGCTGGGCGGCATCTTAAAGCGCGTGGAATGGCGAGTGAAATGCACTATTAGACTTCTATGGTATGGCGAACAGAGACCCGATTAGATCATTTTATATTATGGTTAATTTAAGAATTCAGCGAAATTCTATCACATTTGTTCAATTTACGTCGCTCCGACTTCAGATAGCGTATTGGGCTAAGCGGCATCTCAAAGCGCATGAAATGGCGAGTAAAATGCACTATTAAACTTCTAGGATAAGGCAAACAGAGACCCGATTAGATCATTTTATATTACGGTTATTACTAGAATTCAGCGTAATTCTATCACATTTGTTCAATTTAGGTCGCTCCTATTTCAGATAGCGTATTGTGCTAAGCGGCATCTCAAAGCGCATGAAATGGCGAGTGAAATGCACTATTAGACTTCTATGGTAGGGCGAACAGAGACCCGATTAGATCATTTTACATTAAGGTTAATATAAGAATTCAGGGAAATTCTATCACATTTGTTCAATTTACGTCGCTCCTATTCCAGATAGCGTATTGGGCTATGCGGCACCTTAATGCACATGAAATGGCGAGTAAAATGCACTATTAAACTTCTATGATAGGGCAAACAGAGACCCGATTACATCATTTTATATTACGGTTAATATAAGAATTCAGCGTAATTCTATCACATTTGTTCAACTTACGTCGCTCCTATTTCAGATAGCGTACTGGGCTAGGCGGCATCTTAAAGCGCGTGGAATGGCGAGTAAAATGCACTACTAAACTTCTATGATAGGGCAATCAGAGACCCGATTAGATCATTTTATATTTTGTTTTATATAAGATTTCAGGGAAATTCTATCGCATTTGTTCAATTTACGTCGCTCCTACTTCAGATAGCGATCTGGGCTATGCGGCATCTTAAAGCGCGCGGAATGGCGAGTAAAATGCACTATTAAACTTCTAGGGTAGGGCAAGCAGAGACCCGATTAGATCATTTTATATTATGGTTAATGTAAGAATTCAGCAAAATTCAATCACATTCGTTCAATTTAGGTCGCTCCTATTTCAGATAATGTACTGGGCTAGGCGGCATCTTAAAGCGCGTGGAATGCCGAGTAATATCCACTATTAAACTTCTAGGCTAGGGCGAACAGAGACCAGATTAGATCATTTTACATTCTGGTTAATAAAATAATTCAGCGAAATTCTATCACATTTGTTCAACTTTCGCCGCTCCTATTAAAGATAGCGTATTGGGCTAAGCGGCACCTCAAAGCGCATGAAATGGCGAGTAAAATGCACTATTAAACTTCTAGGGTAGGGCAAACAGAGACCCGATTAGATCCTTTTATATTATAGTTAATTTAAGAATTCAGCGAAATTCTATCACGTTTGTTCAATTTACGTCGCTCACATTTCAGATAGCGTATTGGGCTAAGCGGCATCTCAAAGCGCATGAAATGTCGAGTAAAATGCACTATTAAACTTCTAGGGTAGGGCAATCAGTGACCCGATTAGATCATTTTATATTATAGTTAATTTAAGAATTCAGCGAAATTCTATCACATTTGTTCAATTTACGTCGCTCCTATTTCAGATAGCGTATTGGGCAAAGCGGCATCTCAAAGCGCATGAAGTGACGAGTAAAATGCACTATTAAACTTCTAGGGTAGGGCAAGCAGAGACCCGATTAGATCATTTTATATTATGGTTAATTTAAGAATTCAGCAAAATTCTATCACATTCGTTCAATTTAGGTCGCTCCTATTTCAGATAGCGTATTGGGCTAAGCGGCATCTCAAAGCGCATGAAATGGCGAGTGAAATGCACTATAAGACTTCTATGGTAGGGCGAACAGAGACCCGATTAGATCATTTTACATTCTGGTTAATAAAATAATTCAGCGAAATTCTATCACATTTGTTCAACTTTCGTTGCTCCTATTTCAGATAGCGTATTGGGCTAAGCGGCATCTCAAAGCGCATGAAATGACGAGTGATATGCACTATTAAACTTATAGGGTAGGGCAAACAGGGACCCGATTAGATCATTTTATATTATGGTTAATTTAAGAATTCAGCGAAATTCTATCACATTCGTTCAATTTACGTCGCTCCTATTTCAGATAGCGTATTGGGCTAAGCGGCATCTCAAAGCGCATGAAATGGCGTGTAAAATGCACGATTAAACTTCTAGGGTAGGGCAAACAGAGACCCGATCAGATCAGTTTATATTTTGGTTAATATAAGAATTCAGCGAAATTCTATCACATTTGTTCAATTTACGTCGCTCCTATTTCAGATAGCGTATTGGGCTAAGCGGCATCTGAAAGCGCATGAAATGACGAGTGAAATGCACTGTTAAACTTCTAGCGTCGGGCGAACAGAGACCCGATTAGATCCTTTTACATTAAGGTTAATATAAGAATTCAGGGAAATTCTATCACATTTGTTGAATTTACGTCGTTCCTATTTCAGATAGCATACTGGGCTGGGCGGCATCTTAAAGCGCGTGGAATGGCGAGTAAAATGCACTATTAAACTTCTAGGGTAGGGCGAACAAAGACCCGATTAGATCATTTTAGATTAAGGTTAATATAAGAATTCAGGGAAATTCTATCACATTTGTTCAACATACGTCGCTCATATTTCAGATAGTGTACTGGGCTAAGCGGCATCTTAAAGTGCGTGGAAGCGCGAGTAAAATGCACTACTAAACTTCTATGACAGAGCAATCAGAGTCCCGTTTAGATCATTTTATATTTTGTTTAATATAAGATTTCAGGGAAATTCTATCACATTTGTTCAATTTACGTCGCTCCTATGTCAGATAGCGTATTGGCCTAAGCGGCATCGCAAAGCGCATGAAATGGCGAACAAAGTGCACTATTAAACTTCTATGATAGGGCAATCAGAGACCCGATTAGATCATTTTATATTTTGGTTAATATAAGAATGCAACGAAATTCTATCACATTTGTTCAATTTACGTCGCTCCTATGTCAGATAGCGTATTGGCCTAAGCGGCATCGCAAAGCGCATGAAATGGCGAACAAAGTGCACTATTAAACTTCTATGATAGGGCAATCAGAGACCCGATTAGATCATTTTATATTGCGGTTAGTATAAGAATTCAGCGTAATTCTATCAAATTTGTTCAACTTACTTCGCTCCTATTTCAGATATCGTACTGGGCTAGGCGGCATCTTAAAGCGCGTCGAATGGCGAGTAAAATGCACTATTAAACTTCTAGGCTAGGGCGAACAGAGACCCGAGCAGATCATTTTACATTATGGTTAATAAAAGAATTCAGCGTAATTCTATCACATTTGTTCAACTTACGTCGCTCCTATTTCAGATAGCGTATTGGGATAAGCGGCATCTCAAAGCGCATGAAATGGCAAGTAAAATCCGCTACCAAACTTCTAGGATAAGGCAAACAGAGACCCGATTAGATAATTTTATATTACGGTTAATATAAGAATTCAGCGTAATTCTATCACATTTGTTCAAGTTACGTCGCTCCTATTTCAGATAGCGTACTGGGCTAGGCGGCATCTTAAAGCGCGTGGAATGGCGAGTAAAATGCACTACTAATCTTCTATGATAGGGCAATCAGAGACCCGATTAGATCATTTTATATTTTGATTAATATAAGATTTCAGGGAAATAGTATCACATTTGTTTAATTTGCGTCGCTCCTGTTTCAGATAGCGTATTCGGCTAAGCGGCATCTCAAAGCGCATGAAGTGGCGAATAAAATGCACTATTAAACTTCTAGGCTAGGGCGAACAGAGACCCGATCAGATCATTTTACATTATGGTTAATAAAAGAATTCAGCGTAATTCTATCACATTTGTTCAACTTACGTCGCTCCTATTTCAGATAGCGTATTGGGCTAAGCGGCATCTCAAAGCGCATGAAATGGCGTGTGAAACACACTATTAGACTTCTATGGTAGGGCGAACAGAGACCCGATTGCATCATTTTACATTAAGGTTAATATAAGAATTCACGGGAATTCTATCACATTTGTTCAATTTACGTCGCTCCTATTTCAGATAGCGTATTGGGCTAAGCGACACCTTAAAGCGCATGAAATGGCGAGTGAAATGCACTATTAGACTTCTATGGTAG
>CAKAJE020000822.1:0-26575 GCA_916610135.2 Macropis europaea
TAGCGTATTGGGCTAAGCGGCATCTCAAAGCGCATGAAATGGCGAGTAAAACGCACTATTAAACATCTGGGGTAAGGCAAACAGATACCCGATTAGATCATTTTATATTACGGTTAATATAAGAATTCAGCGTAATTCTATCACATTTGTTCAACTTACGTCGCTCCTATTTCAGATAGCGTATTGGGCTAAGCGGCATCTCAAAGCGCATGAAATGACGAATGAAATGCACTATTAAACTTCTAGGGTAGGGCGAACAAAGTCCCGATTAGATCATTTTACATTAAGGTTAATATAAGAATTCAGCGAAATTCTATCACATTTGTTCTATTTACGTCGCTACTATTTCAGATAGCGTATTGGGCTAAGCGGCATCTCAAAGCGCATGAAATGGCGAGTAAAACGCACTATTAAACATCTGGGGTAAGGCAAACAGATACCCGATTAGATCATTTTATATTACGGTTTATATAAGAATTCAGCGTAATTCTACCACATTTGTTCAACTTACGTCGCTCCTATTTCAGATAGCGTACTGGGCTAGGTGGCATCTTAAAGCGCCTGGAATAGCGAGTAAAATGCACTATTAAACTTTTATGATACGGCCATCAGAGACCCGATTAGATCATTTTATATTATGGTTAATTTAAGAATTCATCAAAATTCTATCACATTTGTTCAATTTACGTCGCTTATATTTCAGATAGCGTATTGTGCTAAGCGGCATCTCAAAGCGCATTAAATGTCGAATAAAATGCACTATTAAACTTCTAGGCTGGGGCGAACAGAGACCCGATTAGATCATTTTACATTATGGTTAATATAAGAATTCAGCGTAATTCTATCACATTTGTTCAACTTACGTCGCTCCTATTTCAGATAGCGTACTGGGCTAGGTGGCATCTTAAAGCGCCTGGAATGGCGAGTAAAATGCACTATTAAACTTTTATGATAGGGCCATCAGAGACCCGATTAGATCATTTTATGTTTTGGTTAATATAAGAATTCAGCGAAATTCTATCACATTTGTTCAATTTACGTCGCTCCTATTTCAGATAGCGTATTGGGCAAAGCGGCATCTCAAAGCGCATGAAATGACGAGTGAAATGCACTATTAGACTTCTATGGTGGGGCGAACAGAGACCCGATTAGATCATTTTATATTATGGTTAATTTAAGAATTCAGCAAAATTCTATCACATTTGTTCAATTTACGTCGCTCCTATTGCAGTTAGCGTATTGGGCTAAGCGGCATCTCAAAGCGCATGAAATGACGAGTAAAATGCACTATTAAACTTCTAGGGTAGGGCAAACAGAGACCCGATTAGATCATTTTATATTTTGGTTAATATAAGAATTCAGCGAAATTCTATCACATTTGTTCAATTTACGTCGCTCCTATTTGAGATAGCGTATTGGGCAAAGCGGCATCACAATGCGCATGAAATGGCGAGTAAAATGCACTGTTAAACTTCTAGGATAAGGCAAACGGAGACCCGATTAGACCATTTTATATTACGGTTAATATAAGAATTCAGCGTAATTCTATCACATTTGTTCAATTTACGTCGTTCCTATTTCAGATAGCATACTGGGCTAAGCGGCATCTTAAAGCGCGTGGAATGGCGAGTAAAATGCACTATTAAATTTCTATGATAGGGCAATCAGAGACCCGATTAGATCATTTTATATTTTGGTTAATATAAGAATTCAGCGTAATTCTATCACATTTGTTCAATTTACGTCGCTCCTATTTCAGATAGCGTATTGGGCTAAGCTGCATCTCAAAGCGCAAGAAATGGCGAGTAAAATGTACTATTAAACTTCTAGGGTAGGGCAAACAGAGACCCGATTAGATCATTTTATATTTTGGTTAATATAAGAATTCAGCGAAATTCTATCACATTTGTTCAATTTACGTCGCTCCTATTTCAGATGGCGTATTGGGCTAAGGGGTATCTCAAAGCGCATGAAATGACGAGTGAAATGCACTATTAAACTACTAGGGTAGGGCGAACAAAGTCCCGATTAGATCATTTTACATTAAGGTTAATATAAGAATTCAGCGAAATTCTATCACATTTGTTCTATTTACGTCGCTACTATTTCAGATAGCGTATTGGGTTAAGCGGCATCTCAAAGCGCATGAAATGGCGAGTAAAACGCACTATTAAACATCTGGAGTAAGGCAAACAGATACCCGATTAGATCATTTTATATTACGGTTAATATAAGAATTCAGCGTAATTCTATCACATTTGTTCAATTTACGTCGCTCCTATTTCAGATAGCTTATTGGGATAAGCGGCATCTCAACGCGCATGAAATGACAAGTGAAATGCACTACTAAACTTCTATGGTAGGGCAAACAGAGACCCGATTAGATCATTTTATATTATGGTTAATTTAAGAATTCAGCGAAATTCTATCACATTTGTTCAATTTACGTCACTCCTATTTCAGATAGCGTATTGGGCTAAGCGGCATCTCAAATCGCATGAAATGGCGAGCAAAATGCACTATTAAACTTCCAGAATAACGCAAACAGAGACCCGATTAGATCATTTTATATTACGGTTAATATAAGAATTCAGCGAAATTCTATCACATTTGTTCAATTTACGTCGCTCCTATTTCAGATAGCGTATTGGTCTAAGCGGCATCTCAAAGCGCATGAAATGGCGAGTAAAATGCACTACTACACTTCTAGGGTAGGGCAATCAGAGACCCGATTAAATCATTTTATATTATGGTTAATTTAAGAATTCAGCGAAATTCTATCACATTTGTTCAATTTACGTCGCTCCTATTTCAGATAGCGTATTGGGCTAAGCTGCATCTCAAAGCGCATGAAATGGCGAGTGAAATGCACTATTAAACTTCTAGGGTAAGGCAAACAGAGACCCGATTAGATCATTTTATATTACGGTTAATATAAGAATTCAGCGTAATTCTATCACATTTGTTCAATTTACGTCGCTCCTATTGCAGATAGCGTATTGGGCTAAGCGGCATCTCAGAGAGCATGAAATGACGAGAGAAATGCACTATTAAACTTCTTGGGTAGGGCGAACAGAGACCCGATTACATCATTTTATATTATGGTTAATTTAAGAATTCGGCAAAATTCTATCACATTTGTTCAATTTACGTCGCTCGTATTTCAGATAGCGTACTGGGCTAGGCGGCACCTTAAAGCGCGTGGAATGGCGAGTAAAATGCACTATTACACTTCTATGATAGGGCAATCAGAGAGCCGATTAGATCATTTTATATTTTGCTTAATATAAGAATCCAGCGAAATTCTATCACATTTGTTCAATTTACGTCGCTCCTATTGCAGATAGCGTATTGGGCTAACCGGCATCTCAACTCGCATGAAATGCCGAGTAAAATGCACAATTAAACTTCTAGGGTAAGGCAAACAGAGACCCGATTATATCATTTTATATTACGGTTAATATAAGAATTCAGCGTTATTCTATCACATTTGTTCAACTTACGTCGCTCCTATTTCAGATAGCGTACTGGGCTAGGCGGCATCTTAAAGCGCGTGGAAGGGCGAGTAAAATGCACTTCTAAACTTCTATGATAGGGCAATCAGAGAGCCGATTAGATCATTTTATATTTTGGTTAATATAAGAATTCAGCGAAATTCTATCACATTTGCTCAATTTACGTCGCTCCTATTTCAGATAGCGTATTGGGCTAAGCGGCATCTCAAAGCGCATGAAATGACGAGTGAAATGCACTATTAAACTTCTAGGGTTGGGCGAACAAAGACCCGATTAGATCATTTTACATTAATGTTAATATAAGAATTCAGCGTAATTCTATCACATTTGTTCAATTTACGTCGTTCCTATTTCAGATAGCGTATTGGGCTAAGCTGCATCTCAAAGCGCAAGAAATGGCGAGTAAAATGCACTACTAAACTTCTAGGGTAGGGCAAACAGAGACCCGATTAGATCATTTTATATTATGGCTAATTTAAGAATTCAGCGAAATTCTATCACATTTGTTCAATTTACGTCACTCCTATTTCAGATAGCGTATTGGGCTAAGCGGCATCTCAAATCGCATGAAATGGCGAGCAAAATGCACTATTAAAATTCCAGAATAAGGCAAACAGAGACCCGATTAGATCATTTTATATTACGGTTAATATAAGAATTCAGCGAAATTCTATCACATTTGTTCAATTTACGTCGCTCCTATTTCAGATAGCGTATTGGGCTAAGCGGCATCTCAGAGCGCATGAAATGGCGAATAAAATGCACTATTAAGCTTCTACGCTAGGGCGAACAGAGACCCGATTACATCATTTAACATTATGGTTAATAAAAGAATTCAGCAAAATTCTATCACATTTGTTCAATTTACGTCGTTCCTATTTCAGATAGCATACTGGGCTAAGCGGCATCTTAAAGCGCGTGGAATGGCGAGTGAAATGCACTATTAAACTTCTATGATAGGGCAATCAGAGACCCGATTAGATCATTTTATATTTTGGTTAATATAAGAATTCAGCGTAATTCTATCACATTTGTTCAATTTACGTCGCTCCTATTTCAGATAGCGTATTGGGCTAAGCTGCATCTCAAAGCGCAAGAAATGGCGAGTAAAATGTACTATTAAACTTCTAGGGTAGGGCAAACAGAGACCCGATTAGATCATTTTATATTTTGGTTAATATAAGAATTCAGCGAAATTCTATCACATTTGTTCAATTTACGTCGCTCCTATTTCAGATAGCGTATTGGGCTAAGCGGCATCTCAAAGCGCATGAAATGACGAGTGAAATGCACTATTAAACTACTAGGGTAGGGCGAACAAAGACCCGATTAGATCATTTTACATTATGGTTAATTTAAGAATTCAGCAAAATTCTATCACATTTGTTCAATTTACGTCGCTCCTATTTCAGATAGCGTATTGGGCTAAGCGGCATCTCAAAGCGCATGAAATGGCGAGTAAAACGCACTATTAAACATCTGGGGTAAGGCAAACAGATACCCGATTAGATCATTTTATATTACGGTTAATATAAGAATTCAGCGTAATTCTATCACATTTGTTCAACTTACGTCGCTCCTATTTCAGATAGCGTATTGGGCTAAGCGGCATCTCAAAGCGCATGAAATGACGAGTGAAATGCACTATTAAACTTCTAGGGTAGGGCGAACAAAGTCCCGATTAGATCATTTTACATTAAGGTTAATATAAGAATTCAGCGAAATTCTATCACATTTGTTCTATTTACGTCGCTACTATTTCAGATAGCGTATTGGGCTAAGCGGCATCTCAAAGCGCATGAAATGGCGAGTAAAACGCACTATTAAACATCTGGGGTAAGGCAAACAGATACCCGATTAGATCATTTTATATTACGGTTTATATAAGAATTCAGCGTAATTCTACCACATTTGTTCAACTTACGTCGCTCCTATTTCAGATAGCGTACTGGGCTAGGTGGCATCTTAAAGCGCCTGGAATAGCGAGTAAAATGCACTATTAAACTTTTATGATACGGCCATCAGAGACCCGATTAGATCATTTTATATTATGGTTAATTTAAGAATTCATCAAAATTCTATCACATTTGTTCAATTTACGTCGCTCATATTTCAGATAGCGTATTGTGCTAAGCGGCATCTCAAAGCGCATTAAATGTCGAATAAAATGCACTATTAAACTTCTAGGCTGGGGCGAACAGAGACCCGATTAGATCATTTTACATTATGATTAATAAAAGAATTCAGCGTAATTCTATCACATTTGTTCAACTTACGTCGCTCCTATTTCAGATAGCGTACTGGGCTAGGTGGCATCTTAAAGCGCCTGGAATGGCGAGTAAAATGCACTATTAAACTTTTATGATAGGGCCATCAGAGACCCGATTAGATCATTTTATGTTTTGGTTAATATAAGAATTCAGCGAAATTCTATCACATTTGTTCAATTTACGTCGCTCCTATTTCAGATAGCGTATTGGGCAAAGCGGCATCTCAAAGCGCATGAAATGACGAGTGAAATGCACTATTAGACTTCTATGGTGGGGCGAACAGAGACCCGATTAGATCATTTTATATTATGGTTAATTTAAGAATTCAGCAAAATTCTATCACATTTGTTCAATTTACGTCGCTCCTATTGCAGTTAGCGTATTGGGCTAAGCGGCATCTCAAAGCGCATTAAATGACGAGTAAAATGCACTATTAAGCTTCTAGGGTAGGGCAAACAGAGACCCGATTAGATCATTTTATATTTTGGTTAACATAAGAATTCAGCGAAATTCTATCACATTTGTTCAATTTACGTCGCTCCTATTTGAGATAGCGTATTGGGCAAAGCGGCATCACAATGCGCATGAAATGGCGAGTAAAATGCACTGTTAAACTTCTAGGATAAGGCAAACAGAGACCCGATTAGATCATTTTATATTATGGTTAATTTAAGAATTCAGCGAAATTCTATCACATTTGTTCAATTTACGTCACTCCTATTTCAGATAGCGTATTGGGCTAAGCGGCATCTCAAATCGCATGAAATGGCGAGCAAAATGCACTATTAAACTTCCAGAATAACGCAAACAGAGACCCGATTAGATCATTTTATATTACGGTTAATATAAGAATTCAGCGAAATTCTATCACATTTGTTCAATTTACGTCGCTCCTATTTCAGATAGCGTATTGGTCTAAGCGGCATCTCAAAGCGCATGAAATGGCGAGTGAAATGCACTACTACACTTCTAGGGTAGGGCAATCAGAGACCCGATTAAATCATTTTATATTATGGTTAATTTAAGAATTCAGCGAAATTCTATCACATTTGTTCAATTTACGTCGCTCCTATTTCAGATAGCGTATTGGGCTAAGCTGCATCTCAAAGCGCATGAAATGGCGAGTGAAATGCACTATTAAACTTCTAGGGTAAGGCAAACAGAGACCCGATTAGATCATTTTATATTACGGTTAATATAAGAATTCAGCGTAATTCTATCACATTTGTTCAATTTACGTCGCTCCTATTGCAGATAGCGTATTGGGCTAAGCGGCATCTCAGAGAGCATGAAATGACGAGAGAAATGCACTATTAAACTTCTTGGGTAGGGCGAACAGAGACCCGATTACATCATTTTATATTATGGTTAATTTAAGAATTCGGCAAAATTCTATCACATTTGTTCAATTTACGTCGCTCGTATTTCAGATAGCGTACTGGGCTAGGCGGCACCTTAAAGCGCGTGGAATGGCGAGTAAAATGCACTATTACACTTCTATGATAGGGCAATCAGAGAGCCGATTAGATCATTTTATATTTTGCTTAATATAAGAATCCAGCGAAATTCTATCACATTTGTTCAATTTACGTCGCTCCTATTGCAGATAGCGTATTGGGCTAACCGGCATCTCAACTCGCATGAAATGCCGAGTAAAATGCACAATTAAACTTCTAGGGTAAGGCAAACAGAGACCCGATTATATCATTTTATATTACGGTTAATATAAGAATTCAGCGTTATTCTATCACATTTGTTCAACTTACGTCGCTCCTATTTCAGATAGCGTACTGGGCTAGGCGGCATCTTAAAGCGCGTGGAAGGGCGAGTAAAATGCACTTCTAAACTTCTATGATAGGGCAATCAGAGAGCCGATTAGATCATTTTATATTTTGGTTAATATAAGAATTCAGCGAAATTCTATCACATTTGCTCAATTTACGTCGCTCCTATTTCAGATAGCGTATTGGGCTAAGCGGCATCTCAAAGCGCATGAAATGACGAGTGAAATGCACTATTAAACTTCTAGGGTTGGGCGAACAAAGACCCGATTAGATCATTTTACATTAATGTTAATATAAGAATTCAGCGTAATTCTATCACATTTGTTCAATTTACGTCGTTCCTATTTCAGATAGCGTATTGGGCTAAGCTGCATCTCAAAGCGCAAGAAATGGCGAGTAAAATGCACTACTAAACTTCTAGGGTAGGGCAAACAGAGACCCGATTAGATCATTTTATATTATGGCTAATTTAAGAATTCAGCGAAATTCTATCACATTTGTTCAATTTACGTCACTCCTATTTCAGATAGCGTATTGGGCTAAGCGGCATCTCAAATCGCATGAAATGGCGAGCAAAATGCACTATTAAAATTCCAGAATAAGGCAAACAGAGACCCGATTAGATCATTTTATATTACGGTTAATATAAGAATTCAGCGAAATTCTATCACATTTGTTCAATTTACGTCGCTCCTATTTCAGATAGCGTATTGGGCTAAGCGGCATCTCAGAGCGCATGAAATGGCGAATAAAATGCACTATTAAGCTTCTACGCTAGGGCGAACAGAGACCCGATTACATCATTTAACATTATGGTTAATAAAAGAATTCAGCAAAATTCTATCACATTTGTTCAATTTACGTCGTTCCTATTTCAGATAGCATACTGGGCTAAGCGGCATCTTAAAGCGCGTGGAATGGCGAGTGAAATGCACTATTAAACTTCTATGATAGGGCAATCAGAGACCCGATTAGATCATTTTATATTTTGGTTAATATAAGAATTCAGCGTAATTCTATCACATTTGTTCAATTTACGTCGCTCCTATTTCAGATAGCGTATTGGGCTAAGCTGCATCTCAAAGCGCAAGAAATGGCGAGTAAAATGTACTATTAAACTTCTAGGGTAGGGCAAACAGAGACCCGATTAGATCATTTTATATTTTGGTTAATATAAGAATTCAGCGAAATTCTATCACATTTGTTCAATTTACGTCGCTCCTATTTCAGATAGCGTATTGGGCTAAGCGGCATCTCAAAGCGCATGAAATGACGAGTGAAATGCACTATTAAACTACTAGGGTAGGGCGAACAAAGTCCCGATTAGATCATTTTACATTATGGTTAATTTAAGAATTCAGCAAAATTCTATCACATTTGTTCAATTTACGTCGCTCCTATTTCAGATAGCGTATTGGGCTAAGCGGCATCTCAAAGCGCATGAAATGGCGAGTAAAACGCACTATTAAACATCTGGGGTAAGGCAAACAGATACCCGATTAGATCATTTTATATTACGGTTAATATAAGAATTCAGCGTAATTCTATCACATTTGTTCAACTTACGTCGCTCCTATTTCAGATAGCGTATTGGGCTAAGCGGCATCTCAAAGCGCATGAAATGACGAGTGAAATGCACTATTAAACTTCTAGGGTAGGGCGAACAAAGTCCCGATTAGATCATTTTACATTAAGGTTAATATAAGAATTCAGCGAAATTCTATCACATTTGTTCTATTTACGTCGCTACTATTTCAGATAGCGTATTGGGCTAAGCGGCATCTCAAAGCGCATGAAATGGCGAGTAAAACGCACTATTAAACATCTGGGGTAAGGCAAACAGATACCCGATTAGATCATTTTATATTACGGTTTATATAAGAATTCAGCGTAATTCTACCACATTTGTTCAACTTACGTCGCTCCTATTTCAGATAGCGTACTGGGCTAGGTGGCATCTTAAAGCGCCTGGAATAGCGAGTAAAATGCACTATTAAACTTTTATGATACGGCCATCAGAGACCCGATTAGATCATTTTATATTATGGTTAATTTAAGAATTCATCAAAATTCTATCACATTTGTTCAATTTACGTCGCTCATATTTCAGATAGCGTATTGTGCTAAGCGGCATCTCAAAGCGCATTAAATGTCGAATAAAATGCACTATTAAACTTCTAGGCTGGGGCGAACAGAGACCCGATTAGATCATTTTACATTATGATTAATAAAAGAATTCAGCGTAATTCTATCACATTTGTTCAACTTACGTCGCTCCTATTTCAGATAGCGTACTGGGCTAGGTGGCATCTTAAAGCGCCTGGAATGGCGAGTAAAATGCACTATTAAACTTTTATGATAGGGCCATCAGAGACCCGATTAGATCATTTTATGTTTTGGTTAATATAAGAATTCAGCGAAATTCTATCACATTTGTTCAATTTACGTCGCTCCTATTTCAGATAGCGTATTGGGCAAAGCGGCATCTCAAAGCGCATGAAATGACGAGTGAAATGCACTATTAGACTTCTATGGTGGGGCGAACAGAGACCCGATTAGATCATTTTATATTATGGTTAATTTAAGAATTCAGCGAAATTCTATCACATTTGTTCAATTTACGTCGCTCCTATTGCAGTTAGCGTATTGGGCTAAGCGGCATCTCAAAGCGCATTAAATGACGAGTAAAATGCACTATTAAGCTTCTAGGGTAGGGCAAACAGAGACCCGATTAGATCATTTTATATTTTGGTTAACATAAGAATTCAGCGAAATTCTATCACATTTGTTCAATTTACGTCGCTCCTATTTGAGATAGCGTATTGGGCAAAGCGGCATCACAATGCGCATGAAATGGCGAGTAAAATGCACTGTTAAACTTCTAGGATAAGGCAAACGGAGACCCGATTAGACCATTTTATATTACGGTTAATATAAGAATTCAGCGTAATTCTATCACATTTGTTCAATTTACGTCGTTCCTATTTCAGATAGCATACTGGGCTAAGCGGCATCTTAAAGCGCGTGGAATGGCGAGTAAAATGCACTATTAAATTTCTATGATAGGGCAATCAGAGACCCGATTAGATCATTTTATATTTTGGTTAATATAAGAATTCAGCGTAATTCTATCACATTTGTTCAATTTACGTCGCTCCTATTTCAGATAGCGTATTGGGCTAAGCTGCATCTCAAAGCGCAAGAAATGGCGAGTAAAATGTACTATTAAACTTCTAGGGTAGGGCAAACAGAGACCCGATTAGATCATTTTATATTTTGGTTAATATAAGAATTCAGCGAAATTCTATCACATTTGTTCAATTTACGTCGCTCCTATTTCAGATGGCGTATTGGGCTAAGGGGTATCTCAAAGCGCATGAAATGACGAGTGAAATGCACTATTAAACTACTAGGGTAGGGCGAACAAAGTCCCGATTAGATCATTTTACATTAAGGTTAATATAAGAATTCAGCGAAATTCTATCACATTTGTTCTATTTACGTCGCTACTATTTCAGATAGCGTATTGGGTTAAGCGGCATCTCAAAGCGCATGAAATGGCGAGTAAAACGCACTATTAAACATCTGGGGTAAGGCAAACAGATACCCGATTAGATCATTTTATATTACGGTTAATATAAGAATTCAGCGTAATTCTATCACATTTGTTCAATTTACGTCGCTCCTATTTCAGATAGCTTATTGGGATAAGCGGCATCTCAACGCGCATGAAATGACAAGTGAAATGCACTACTAAACTTCTATGGTAGGGCAAACAGAGACCCGATTAGATCATTTTATATTATGGTTAATTTAAGAATTCAGCGAAATTCTATCACATTTGTTCAATTTACGTCACTCCTATTTCAGATAGCGTATTGGGCTAAGCGGCATCTCAAATCGCATGAAATGGCGAGCAAAATGCACTATTAAACTTCCAGAATAACGCAAACAGAGACCCGATTAGATCATTTTATATTACGGTTAATATAAGAATTCAGCGAAATTCTATCACATTTGTTCAATTTACGTCGCTCCTATTTCAGATAGCGTATTGGTCTAAGCGGCATCTCAAAGCGCATGAAATGGCGAGTGAAATGCACTACTACACTTCTAGGGTAGGGCAATCAGAGACCCGATTAAATCATTTTATATTATGGTTAATTTAAGAATTCAGCGAAATTCTATCACATTTGTTCAATTTACGTCGCTCCTATTTCAGATAGCGTATTGGGCTAAGCTGCATCTCAAAGCGCATGAAATGCGAGTGAAATGCACTATTAAACTTCTAGGGTAAGGCAAACAGAGACCCGATTAGATCATTTTATATTACGGTTAATATAAGAATTCAGCGTAATTCTATCACATTTGTTCAATTTACGTCGCTCCTATTGCAGATAGCGTATTGGGCTAAGCGGCATCTCAGAGAGCATGAAATGACGAGAGAAATGCACTATTAAACTTCTTGGGTAGGGCGAACAGAGACCCGATTACATCATTTTATATTATGGTTAATTTAAGAATTCGGCAAAATTCTATCACATTTGTTCAATTTACGTCGCTCGTATTTCAGATAGCGTACTGGGCTAGGCGGCACCTTAAAGCGCGTGGAATGGCGAGTAAAATGCACTATTACACTTCTATGATAGGGCAATCAGAGAGCCGATTAGATCATTTTATATTTTGCTTAATATAAGTATCCAGCGAGATTCTATCACATTTGTTCAATTTACGTCGCTCCTATTGCAGATAGCGTATTGGGCTAACCGGCATCTCAACTCGCATGAAATGCCGAGTAAAATGCACAATTAAACTTCTAGGGTAAGGCAAACAGAGACCCGATTATATCATTTTATATTACGGTTAATATAAGAATTCAGCGTTATTCTATCACATTTGTTCAACTTACGTCGCTCCTATTTCAGATAGCGTACTGGGCTAGGCGGCATCTTAAAGCGCGTGGAAGGGCGAGTAAAATGCACTTCTAAACTTCTATGATAGGGCAATCAGAGAGCCGATTAGATCATTTTATATTTTGGTTAATATAAGAATTCAGCGAAATTCTATCACATTTGCTCAATTTACGTCGCTCCTATTTCAGATAGCGTATTGGGCTAAGCGGCATCTCAAAGCGCATGAAATGACGAGTGAAATGCACTATTAAACTTCTAGGGTTGGGCGAACAAAGACCCGATTAGATCATTTTACATTAATGTTAATATAAGAATTCAGCGTAATTCTATCACATTTGTTCAATTACGTCGTTCCTATTTCAGATAGCGTATTGGGCTAAGCTGCATCTCAAAGCGCAAGAAATGGCGAGTAAAATGCACTACTAAACTTCTAGGGTAGGGCAAACAGAGACCCGATTAGATCATTTTATATTATGGCTAATTTAAGATTCAGCGAAATTCTATCACATTTGTTCAATTTACGTCACTCCTATTTCAGATAGCGTATTGGGCTAAGCGGCATCTCAAATCGCATGAAATGGCGAGCAAAATGCACTATTAAAATTCCAGAATAAGGCAAACAGAGACCCGATTAGATCATTTTATATTACGGTTAATATAAGAATTCAGCGAAATTCTATCACATTTGTTCAATTTACGTCGCTCCTATTTCAGATAGCGTATTGGGCTAAGCGGCATCTCAGAGCGCATGAAATGGCGAGTGAAATGCACTATTACACTTCTAGGGTAGAGCAATCAGAGACCCGATTAGATCATTTTATATTATGGTTAATTTAAGAATTCAGCGAAATTCTATCACATTTGTTCAATTTACGTCGCTCCTATTTCAGATAGCTTATTGGGCTAAGCGGCACCTCAAAGCGCAGGAAATGACGAGTGAAATGCACTATTAAACTTCTAGGGTAGCGCGAACAAAGACCCGATTAGATCATTTTACATTAAGGTTAATATAAGGATTCGGCGAAATTCTATCACATTTGTTCAATTTACGTCGCTCCTATTGCAGATAGCGTATTGGGCTAAGCGGCATCTCAAAGCGCATGAAATGGCGAGTGAAATGCACTATTACACTTCTAGGGTAGGGCAAACAGAGACCCGATTAGATCATTTTATGTTACGGTTAATATAAGAATTCAGCGTAATTCTTTCACATTTGTTCAACTTACGTCGCTCCTATTTCAGATAGCGTATTGGGCTAAGCGGCATCTCAAAGCGCATGAAATGACGAGTGAAATGCACTATTAAACTTCTAGGGTTGGGCGAACAAAGACCCGATTAGATCATTTTACATTAATGTTAATATAAGAATTCAGCGTAATTCTATCACATTTGTTCAATTTACGTCGTTCCTATTTCAGATAGCGTATTGGGCTAAGCTGCATCTCAAAGCGCAAGAAATGGCGAGTAAAATGCACTACTAAACTTCTAGGGTAGGGCAAACAGAGACCCGATTAGATCATTTTATATTATGGCTAATTTAAGAATTCAGCGAAATTCTATCACATTTGTTCAATTTACGTCACTCCTATTTCAGATAGCGTATTGGGCTAAGCGGCATCTCAAATCGCATGAAATGGCGAGCAAAATGCACTATTAAAATTCCAGAATAAGGCAAACAGAGACCCGATTAGATCATTTTATATTACGGTTAATATAAGAATTCAGCGAAATTCTATCACATTTGTTCAATTTACGTCGCTCCTATTTCAGATAGCGTATTGGGCTAAGCGGCATCTCAAAGCGCATGAAATGGCGAGTAAAATGCACTATTACACTTCTAGGGTAGAGCAATCAGAGACCCGATTAGATCATTTTATATTATGGTTAATTTAAGAATTCAGCGAAATTCTATCACATTTGTTCAATTTACGTCGCTCCTATTTCAGATAGCTTATTGGGCTAAGCGGCACCTCAAAGCGCAGGAAATGACGAGTGAAATGCACTATTAAACTTCTAGGGTAGCGCGAACAAAGACCCGATTAGATCATTTTACATTAAGGTTAATATAAGGATTCGGCGAAATTCTATCACATTTGTTCAATTTACGTCGCTCCTATTGCAGATAGCGTATTGGGCTAAGCGGCATCTCAAAGCGCATGAAATGGCGAGTGAAATGCACTATTACACTTCTAGGGTAGGGCAAACAGAGACCCGATTAGATCATTTTATATTACGGTTAATATAAGAATTCAGCGTAATTCTTTCACATTTGTTCAACTTACGTCGCTCCTATTTCAGATAGCGTATTGGGCTAAGCGGCATCTCAAAGCGCATGAAATGACGAGTGAAATGCACTATTAAACTTCTAGGGTTGGGCGAACAAAGACCCGATTAGATCATTTTACATTAATGTTAATATAAGAATTCAGCGTAATTCTATCACATTTGTTCAATTTACGTCGTTCCTATTTCAGATAGCGTATTGGGCTAAGCTGCATCTCAAAGCGCAAGAAATGGCGAGTAAAATGCACTACTAAACTTCTAGGGTAGGGCAAACAGAGACCCGATTAGAACATTTTATATTATGGCTAATTTAAGAATTCAGCGAAATTCTATCACATTTGTTCAATTTACGTCACTCCTATTTCAGATAGCGTATTGGGCTAAGCGGCATCTCAAATCGCATGAAATGGCGAGCAAAATGCACTATTAAAATTCCAGAATAAGGCAAACAGAGACCCGATTAGATCATTTTATATTACGGTTAATATAAGAATTCAGCGAAATTCTATCACATTTGTTCAATTTACGTCGCTCCTATTTCAGATAGCGTATTGGGCTAAGCGGCATCTCAGAGCGCATGAAATGGCGAGTAAAATGCACTATTATACTTCTAGGGTAGAGCAATCAGAGACCCGATTAGATCATTTTATATTATGGTTAATTTAAGAATTCAGCGAAATTCTATCACATTTGTTCAATTTACGTCGCTCCTACTTCAGATAGCGTATTGGGCTACGCGGCATCTCAAAGCGCATGAAATGTCGAATACAATGCACTATTAAACTTCTAGGCTAGGGCGAACAGAGACCCTATTGGATCATTTTATATTATGGATAACTTAAGAATTCAGCGAAATTCTATCACATTAGTACAATTTAAGTCGCTCCTATTTCAGATAGCGTACTGGGCTAGGCGGCATCTTGAAGCGCGTGGAATGGCGAGTAAAATGCACTATTAAACTTCTAGGATAAGGCAAACAGAGACGCGATTAGATCATTTTATATTATGGTTAATATAAGAATTCAGCGTAATACTGTCACATTTCTTCAAGTTGCGTAGCTCCTATTTCAGATAGCGTACTGGGCTAGGCGGCAACTTAAAGCGCGTGGAATGGCGAGTAAAATGCACTATTAAACTTCTATGATAGGGCAATCAGAGTCCCGATTAGATCATTTTACATTAAGGTTAAAATGAGAATTCAGCGAAATTCTATCACATTTGTTCAATTTACGTCGCTCCTATTTCAGATAGCGTACTGGGCTAAGCGGCATCTCAAAGCGCAAGAAATGGCGAGTAAAATGCACTATTAAACTTCTAGGGCAGGGCGCACAAAGACCCGATTAGATCATTTTACATTAAGGTTAATATAAGAATTCAGCGAAATTCTATCACATTTGTTCTATTTACGTCGCTACTATTTCAGATAGCGTATTGAGGTAAGCGGCATCTCAAACCGCATGAAATGGCGTGTAAAATGCACTATTAAACTTCTAGGGTAGGGCAAACAGAGACCCGATTAGATCATTTTATATTATGGTTAATTTAAGAATTCAGCGAAATTCTATCACATTTGTTCAATTTACATCGCTCCTATTTGAGATAGCGTATTGGGCAAAGCGGCATCACAATGCGCATGAAATGGCGAGTAAAATGCACTGTTAAACTTCTAGGATAAGGCAAACGGAGACCCGATTAGACCATTTTATATTACGGTTACTATAAGAATTCAGCGTAATTCTATCACATTTGTTCAATTTACGTCGTTCCTATTTCAGATAGCATACTGGGCTAAGCGGCATCTTAAAGCGCGTGGAATGGCGAGTAAAATGCACTATTAAACTTCTATGATAGGGCAATCAGAGACCCGATTAGATCATTTTATATTTTGGTTAATATAAGAATTCAGCGTAATTCTATCACATTTGTTCAATTTACGTCGCTCCTATTTCAGATAGCGTATTGGGCTAAGCTGCATCTCAAAGCGCAAGAAATGGCGAGTAAAATGTACTATTAAACTTCTAGGGTAGGGCAAACAGAGACCCGATTAGATCATTTTATATTTTGGTTAATATAAGAATTCAGCGAAATTCTATCACATTTGTTCAATTTACGTCGCTCCTATTTCAGGTAGCGTATTGGGCAAAGCGGCATCTCAAAGCGCATGAAATGACGAGTGAAATGCACTATTAAACTTCTGGGGTAGGGCGCACAGAGACCCGATTAGCTCATTTTACATTAAGGTTAATACAAGAATTCAGGGAAATTCTATCACATTTGTTCAATTTACGTCGCTCATATTTCAGATAGCGTATTGGGCTAATCGGCATGTCAAAGCGTAAGAAATGGCGATTAAAATGCACTATTAAACTTCTAGGGTGGGGCAAACAGAGTCCCGATTAGATCATTTTATATTATGGTTAATTTTAGAATTCAGCGAAATTCTATCACATTTGTTCAATTTACGTCGCTCCTATTTCAGATAGCGTATTGGGCTATGGGGCATCTCAAAGCGCATGGTATGGCGAGTAAAATGCAATATTACACTTCTAGGGTGGGGCAAACAGAGACCCGATTAGATCATTTTATATTATGGTTAATTTAAGAATTCAGCAAAATTCTATCACATTTGTTCAATTTACGCCGTTCCTATTTCAGATAGCGTAGTAGGCTAGGCGGCATCGTGAAGCGCGTGGAATGGCGAGTAAAATGAACTATAAAACTTCTATGATAGGGCAATCAGAGACCCGATTAGATCATTTTATATTTTGGTTAATATAAGAATTCAGTGAAGTTCTATCACATTTGTTCAATTTACGTCGCTCCTATTTCAGATAGCGTATTGGGAGAAGCGGCATCTCAAAGCGCATGAAATGGCGAGTAAAATACACTATTAAACTTCAAGGGTAGGGCGAACAAAGACCCGATTAGATCATTTTACATTAAGGTTAATATAAGAATTCAGGGAAATTCTATCACATTTGTTCAACATACGTCGCTCCTATTTGAGATAGTGTACTGGGCTAGGCGGCATCTTAAAGCGCGTGGAAGGGCGAGTAAAATGCACTACTAAACTTCTATGATAGGGCAATCAGAGTCCCGTTTAGATCATGTTATATTTTGTTTAATATAAGATGTCAGGGAAATTCTATCACATTTGTTCAATTAACGTCGCTCCTATTTCAGATAGCGTATTGGGCTAAGCGGCAGCTCAAAGCGCATGAAATGACGAATAAAATGCACTATTAAGCTTCTACGCTAGGGCGAACAGAGACCCGATTACATCATTTAACATTATGGTTAATAAAAGAATTCAGCAAAATTCTATCACATTTGTTCAATTTACGTCGTTCCTATTTCAGATAGCATACTGGGCTAAGCGGCATCTTAAAGCGCGTGGAATGGCGAGTGAAATGCACTATTAAACTTCTATGATAGGGCAATCAGAGACCCGATTAGATCATTTTATATTTTGGTTAATATAAGAATTCAGCGTAATTCTATCACATTTGTTCAATTTACGTCGCTCCTATTTCAGATAGCGTATTGGGCTAAGCTGCATCTCAAAGCGCAAGAAATGGCGAGTAAAATGTACTATTAAACTTCTAGGGTAGGGCAAACAGAGACCCGATTAGATCATTTTATATTTTGGTTAATATAAGAATTCAGCGAAATTCTATCACATTTGTTCAATTTACGTCGCTCCTATTTCAGATAGCGTATTGGGCTAAGCGGCATCTCAAAGCGCATGAAATGACGAGTGAAATGCACTATTAAACTACTAGGGTAGGGCGAACAAAGTCCCGATTAGATCATTTTACATTATGGTTAATTTAAGAATTCAGCAAAATTCTATCACATTTGTTCAATTTACGTCGCTCCTATTTCAGATAGCGTATTGGGCTAAGCGGCATCTCAAAGCGCATGAAATGGCGAGTAAAACGCACTATTAAACATCTGGGGTAAGGCAAACAGATACCCGATTAGATCATTTTATATTACGGTTAATATAAGAATTCAGCGTAATTCTATCACATTTGTTCAACTTACGTCGCTCCTATTTCAGATAGCGTATTGGGCTAAGCGGCATCTCAAAGCGCATGAAATGACGAGTGAAATGCACTATTAAACTTCTAGGGTAGGGCGAACAAAGTCCCGATTAGATCATTTTACATTAAGGTTAATATAAGAATTCAGCGAAATTCTATCACATTTGTTCTATTTACGTCGCTACTATTTCAGATAGCGTATTGGGCTAAGCGGCATCTCAAAGCGCATGAAATGGCGAGTAAAACGCACTATTAAACATCTGGGGTAAGGCAAACAGATACCCGATTAGATCATTTTATATTACGGTTTATATAAGAATTCAGCGTAATTCTATCACATTTGTTCAACTTACGTCGCTCCTATTTCAGATAGCGTACTGGGCTAGGTGGCATCTTAAAGCGCCTGGAATGGCGAGTAAAATGCACTATTAAACTTTTATGATAGGGCCATCAGAGACCCGATTAGATCATTTTATATTATGGTTAATTTAAGAATTCATCAAAATTCTATCACATTTGTTCAATTTACGTCGCTCATATTTCAGATAGCGTATTGTGCTAAGCGGCATCTCAAAGCGCATTAAATGTCGAATAAAATGCACTATTAAACTTCTAGGCTGGGGCGAACAGAGACCCGATTAGATCATTTTACATTATGATTAATAAAAGAATTCAGCGTAATTCTATCACATTTGTTCAATTTACGTCGCTCCTATTTCAGATAGCGTACTGGGCTAGGTGGCATCTTAAAGCGCCTGGAATGGCGAGTAAAATGCACTATTAAACTTTTATGATAGGGCCATCAGAGACCCGATTAGATCATTTTATATTTTGGTTAATATAAGAATTCAGCGAAATTCTATCACATTTGTTCAATTTACGTCGCTCCTATTTCAGATAGCGTATTGGGCAAAGCGGCATCTCAAAGCGCATGAAATGACGAGTGAAATGCACTATTAGACTTCTATGGTGGGGCGAACAGAGACCCGATTAGATCATTTTATATTATGGTTAATTTAAGAATTCAGCAAAATTCTATCACATTTGTTCAATTTACGTCGCTCCTATTGCAGTTAGCGTATTGGGCTAAGCGGCATCTCAAAGCGCATTAAATGACGAGTAAAATGCACTATTAAGCTTCTAGGGTAGGGCAAACAGAGACCCGATTAGATCATTTTATATTTTGGTTAACATAAGAATTCAGCGAAATTCTATCACATTTGTTCAATTTACGTCGCTCCTATTTGAGATAGCGTATTGGGCAAAGCGGCATCACAATGCGCATGAAATGGCGAGTAAAATGCACTGTTAAACTTCTAGGATAAGGCAAACGGAGACCCGATTAGACCATTTTATATTACGGTTAATATAAGAATTCAGCGTAATTCTATCACATTTGTTCAATTTACGTCGTTCCTATTTCAGATAGCATACTGGGCTAAGCGGCATCTTAAAGCGCATGGAATGGCGAGTAAAATGCACTATTAAATTTCTATGATAGGGCAATCAGAGACCCGATTAGATCATTTTATATTTTGGTTAATATAAGAATTCAGCGTAATTCTATCACATTTGTTCAATTTACGTCGCTCCTATTTCAGATAGCGTATTGGGCTAAGCTGCATCTCAAAGCGCAAGAAATGGCGAGTAAAATGTACTATTAAACTTCTAGGGTAGGGCAAACAGAGACCCGATTAGATCATTTTATATTATGGTTAATATAAGAATTCAGCGAAATTCTATCACATTTGTTCAATTTACGTCGCTCCTATTTCAGATGGCGTATTGGGCTAAGGGGTATCTCAAAGCGCATGAAATGACGAGTGAAATGCACTATTAAACTACTAGGGTAGGGCGAACAAAGTCCCGATTAGATCATTTTACATTAAGGTTAATATAAGAATTCAGCGAAATTCTATCACATTTGTTCTATTTACGTCGCTACTATTTCAGATAGCGTATTGGGTTAAGCGGCATCTCAAAGCGCATGAAATGGCGAGTAAAACGCACTATTAAACTTCTGGAGTAAGGCAAACAGATACCCGATTAGATCATTTTATATTACGGTTAATATAAGAATTCAGCGTAATTCTATCACATTTGTTCAATTTACGTCGCTCCTATTTCAGATAGCTTATTGGGATAAGCGGCATCTCAACGCGCATGAAATGACGAGTGAAATGCACTACTAAACTTCTATGGTAGGGCAAACAGAGACCCGATTAGATCATTTTATATTATGGTTAATTTAAGAATTCAGCGAAATTCTATCACATTTGTTCAATTTACGTCACTCCTATTTCAGATAGCGTATTGGGCTAAGCGGCATCTCAAATCGCATGAAATGGCGAGCAAAATGCACTATTAAACTTCCAGAATAACGCAAACAGAGACCCGATTAGATCATTTTATATTACGGTTAATATAAGAATTCAGCGAAATTCTATCACATTTGTTCAATTTACGTCGCTCCTATTTCAGATAGCGTATTGGTCTAAGCGGCATCTCAAAGCGCATGAAATGGCGAGTAAAATGCACTATTACACTTCTAGGGTAGGGCAATCAGAGACCCGATTAAATCATTTTATATTATGGTTAATTTAAGAATTCAGCGAAATTCTATCACATTTGTTCAATTTACGTCGCTCCTATTTCAGATAGCGTATTGGGCTAAGCTGCATCTCAAAGCGCATGAAATGGCGAGTGAAATGCACTATTAAACTTCTAGGGTAAGGCAAACAGAGACCCGATTAGATCATTTTATATTACGGTTAATATAAGAATTCAGCGTAATTCTATCACATTTGTTCAATTTACGTCGCTCCTATTGCAGATAGCGTATTGGGCTAAGCGGCATCTCAGAGAGCATGAAATGACGAGAGAAATGCACTATTAAACTTCTTGGGTAGGGCGAACAGAGACCCGATTACATCATTTTATATTATGGTTAATTTAAGAATTCGGCAAAATTCTATCACATTTGTTCAATTTACGTCGCTCGTATTTCAGATAGCGTACTGGGCTAGGCGGCACCTTAAAGCGCGTGGAATGGCGAGTAAAATGCACTATTACACTTCTATGATAGGGCAATCAGAGAGCCGATTAGATCATTTTATATTTTGCTTAATATAAGAATCCAGCGAAATTCTATCACATTTGTTCAATTTACGTCGCTCCTATTGCAGATAGCGTATTGGGCTAACCGGCATCTCAACTCGCATGAAATGCCGAGTAAAATGCACAATTAAACATCTAGGGTAAGGCAAACAGAGACCCGATTATATCATTTTATATTACGGTTAATATAAGAATTCAGCGTTATTCTATTACATTTGTTCAACTTACGTCGCTCCTATTTCAGATAGCGTACTGGGCTAGGCGGCATCTTAAAGCGCGTGGAAGGGCGAGTAAAATGCACTTCTAAACTTCTATGATAGGGCAATCAGAGAGCCGATTAGATCATTTTATATTTTGGTTAATATAAGAATTCAGCGAAATTCTATCACATTTGCTCAATTTACGTCGCTCCTATTTCAGATAGCGTATTGGGCTAAGCGGCATCTCAAAGCGCATGAAATGACGAGTGAAATGCACTATTAAACTTCTAGGGTTGGGCGAACAAAGACCCGATTAGATCATTTTACATTAATGTTAATATAAGAATTCAGCGTAATTCTATCACATTTGTTCAATTTACGTCGTTCCTATTTCAGATAGCGTATTGGGCTAAGCTGCATCTCAAAGCGCAAGAAATGGCGAGTAAAATGCACTACTAAACTTCTAGGGTAGGGCAAACAGAGACCCGATTAGATCATTTTATATTATGGCTAATTTAAGAATTCAGCGAAATTCTATCACATTTGTTCAATTTACGTCACTCCTATTTCAGATAGCGTATTGGGCTAAGCGGCATCTCAAATCGCATGAAATGGCGAGCAAAATGCACTATTAAAATTCCAGAATAAGGCAAACAGAGACCCGATTAGATCATTTTATATTACGGTTAATATAAGAATTCAGCGAAATTCTATCACATTTGTTCAATTTACGTCGCTCCTATTTCAGATAGCGTATTGGGCTAAGCGGCATCTCAAAGCGCATGAAATGGCGAGTAAAATGCACTATTACACTTCTAGGGTAGAGCAATCAGAGACCCGATTAGATCATTTTATATTATGGTTAATTTAAGAATTCAGCGAAATTCTATCACATTTGTTCAATTTACGTCGCTCCTATTTCAGATAGCTTATTGGGCTAAGCGGCACCTCAAAGCGCAGGAAATGACGAGTGAAATGCACTATTAAACTTCTAGGGTAGCGCGAACAAAGACCCGATTAGATCATTTTACATTAAGGTTAATATAAGGATTCGGCGAAATTCTATCACATTTGTTCAATTTACGTCGCTCCTATTTCAGATAGCGTATTGGGCTAAGCGGCATCTCAAAGCGCATGAAATGGCGAGTGAAATGCACTATTACACTTCTAGGGTAGGGCAAACAGAGACCCGATTAGATCATTTTATATTACGGTTAATATAAGAATTCAGCGTAATTCTTTCACATTTGTTCAACTTACGTCGCTCCTATTTCAGATAGCGTATTGGGCTAAGCGGCATCTCAAAGCGCATGAAATGACGAGTGAAATGCACTATTAAACTTCTAGGGTTGGGCGAACAAAGACCCGATTAGATCATTTTACATTAATGTTAATATAAGAATTCAGCGTAATTCTATCACAATTTGTTCAATTTACGTCGTTCCTATTTCAGATAGCGTATTGGGCTAAGCGGCATCTCAAAGCGCAAGAAATGGCGAGTAAAATGCACTACTAAACTTCTAGGGTAGGGCAAAACAGAGACCCCGATTAGATCATTTTATATTATGGCTAATTAAGGAATTCAGCGAAATTCTATCACATTTGTTCAATTTACGTCACTCCTATTTCAGATAGCGTATTGGGCTAAGCGGCATCTCAAATCGCATGAAATGGCGAGCAAAATGCACTATTAAAATTCCAGAATAAGGCAAACAGAGACCCGATTAGATCATTTTATATTACGGTTAATATAAGAATTCAGCGAAATTCTATCACATTTGTTCAATTTACGTCGCTCCTATTTCAGATAGCGTATTGGGCTAAGCGGCATCTCAGAGCGCATGAAATGGCGAGTAAAATGCACTATTATACTTCTAGGGTAGAGCAAACAGAGACCCGATTAGATCATTTTATATTATGGTTAATATAAGAATTCAGCGAAATTCTATCACATTTGTTCAATTTACGTCGCTCCTAATTCAGATAGCGTATTGGGCTACGCGGCATCTCAAAGCGCATGATATGTCGAATACAATGCACTATTAAACTTCTAGGCTAGGGCGAACAGAGACCCTATTGGATCATTTTATATTATGGATAACTTAAGAATTCAGCGAAATTCTATCACATTAGTACAATTTAAGTCGCCTCCTATTTCAGATAGCGTACTGGGCTAGGCGGCATCTTGAAGCGCGTGGAATGGCGAGTAAAATGCACTATTAACTTCTAGGATAAGGCAAACAGAGACACGATTAGATCATTTTATATTATGGTTAATATAAGAATTCAGCGTAATACTGTCACATTTCTTCAAGTTGCGTAGCTCCTATTCAGATAGCGTACTGGGCTAGGGCGGCAACTTAAAGCTCGTGGAATGGCGAGTAAAATGCACTATTAAACTTCTATGATAGGGCAATCAGAGTCCCGATTAGATCATTTTACATTAAGGTTAAAATGAGAATTCAGCGAAATTCTATCACATTTGTTCAATTTACGTCGCTCCTATTTCAGATAGCGTACTGGGCTAAGCGGCATCTCAAAGCGCAAGAAATGGCGAGTAAAATGCACTATTAAACTTCTAGGGCAGGGCGCACAAAGACCCGATTAGATCATTTTACATTAAGGTTAATATAAGAATTCAGCGAAATTCTATCACATTTGTTCTATTTACGTCGCTACTATTTCAGATAGCGTATTGAGGTAAGCGGCATCTCAAACCGCATGAAATGGCGAGTAAAATGCACTATTAAACTTCTAGGGTAGGGCAAACAGAGACCCTATTAGATCATTTTTATATTATGGTTAATTTAAGAATTCAGCGAAATTCTATCATATTTGTTCAATTTACATCGCTCCTATTTGAGATAGCGTATTGGGCAAAGCGGCATCACAATGCGCATGAAATGGCGAGTAAATATGCACTGTTAAACTTCTAGGATAAGGCAAACGGAGACCCGATTAGACCATTTATATTACGGTTACTATAAGAATTCAGCGTAATTCTATCACATTTGTTCAATTTACGTCGTTCCTATTTCAGATAGCATATTGGGCTAAGCGGCATCTTAAAGCGCGTGGAATGGCGAGTAAAATGCACTATTAAACTTCTATGATAGGGCAATCAGAGAACCCGATTAGATCATTTTATATTTTGGTTAATATAAGAATTCAGCGTAATTCTATCACATTTGTTCAATTTACGTCGCTCCTATTTCAGATAGCGTATTGGGCCTAAGCTGCATCTCAAAGCGCATGAAATGGCGAGTAAAATGTACTATTAAACTTCTAGGGTAGGGCAAACAGAGACCCGATTAGATCATTTTATATTTTGGTTAATATAAGAATTCAGCGAAATTCTATCACATTTGTTCAATTTACGTCGCTCCTATTTCAGGTAGCGTATTGGGCAAAGCGGCATCTCAAAGCGCATGAAATGACGAGTGAAATGCACTATTAAACTTCTGGGGTAGGCGCACAGAGACCCGATTAGCTCATTTTACATTAAGGTTAATACAAGAATTCAGGGAAATTTCTATCACATTTGTTCAATTTACGTCGCTCATATTTCAGATAGCGTATTGGGCTAATCGGCATGTCAAAGCGTAAGAAATGGCGATTAAAATGCACTATTAAACTTCTAGGTGGGGCCAAACAGAGTCCCGATTAGATCATTTTATATTATGGTTAATTTTAGAATTCAGCGAAATTCTATCACATTTGTTCAATTTACGTCGCTCCTATTTCAGATAGCGTATTGGCTAAGGGGCATCTCAAAGCGCATGGTATGGCGAGTAAAATGCAATATTACACTTCTAGGGTGGGGCAAACAGAAGACCCGATTAGATCATTTTATATTATGGTTAATTTAAGAATTCAGCAAAATTCTATCACATTTGTTCAATTTACGCCGTTCCTATTTCAGATAGCGTAGTGGGCTAGGCGGCAAGCGCGTGGAATGGCGAGTAAAATGAACTATAAAACTTCTATGATAGGGCAATCAGAGACCCGATTAGATCATTTTATATTTTGGTTAATATAAGAATTCAGTGAAGTTCTATCACATTTGTTCAATTTACGTCGCTCCTATTTCAGATAGCGTATTGGGAGAAGCGGCATCTCAAAGCGCATGAAATGGCGAGTAAAATACACTATTAAACTTCAAGGGTAGGGCGAACAAAGACCCGATTAGATCATTTTACATTAAGGTTAATATAAGAATTCAGGGAAATTCTATCACATTTGTTCAACATACGTCGCTCCTATTTGAGATAGTGTACTGGGCTAGGCGGCATCTTAAAGCGCGTGGAAGGGCGAGTAAAATGCACTACTAAACTTCTATGATAGGGCAATCAGAGTCCCGTTTAGATCATGTTATATTTTGTTTAATATAAGATGTCAGGGAAATTCTATCACATTTGTTCAATTTACGTCGCTCATATTTCAGATG
>CAKAJE020000823.1:0-83862 GCA_916610135.2 Macropis europaea
TGTTCAACTTACGTCGCTCCTATTTCAGATAGCGTACTGGGCTAGGCGGCATCTTAAAGCGCGTGGAATGGCGAGTAAAATGCACTACTAAACTTCTATGATAGGGCAATCAGAGACCCGATTAGATCATTTTATATTTTGTTTCATATAAGATTTTAGGGAAATTCTATCACATTTGTTCAATTCTCATCGCTCCTATTTCAGGTAGCTTTTTGGGCTAAGCGGCATCTCAAAGTGCATAAAATGTCGAGTGAAATACACTGTTAAACTTCTATGATAGGGCAATCAGAGACCCGATTAGATCATTTTATATTTTGTTTAATATAAGATTTCAGGGAAATTCTATCACATTTGTTCAATTTACGTCGCTCCTATTTCATATAGCTTATTGGGCTTAGCGGCATCTCAAAGCGCATAAAATGTCGAGTGAAATGCACTGTTAAACTTCTATGATAGGGCTATCAGAGACCCGATTAGATCATTTTATATTTTGTTTAATATAAGATTTCAGGGAAATTCTATCACATTTGTTCAACTTACGTCGCTCCTATTTCAGATAGCGTATTGGGCTAAGCGGCATCTCAAAGCGCATGAAATGGCGAGTAAAATGCACTATTAACCTTCTAGGGTAGGGCAAACAGAGACCCGATTAGATCATTTCATATTATGGTTAATTTAAGAATTCAGCAAAATTCTATCACATTTGTTCAATTTACGTCGCTCCTATTAAAGATAGCGTATTGGGCTAAGCGGCATCTCAAAGCGCATGAAATGGCGAGTATAATGCACTGTTAAACTTCTAGGGTAGGGCAAACAGAGACCCGATTAGATCATTTTATGTTACGGTTAATATAAGAATTCAGCGCAATTCTATCACATTTGTTCAACTTACGTCGCTCCTATTTGAGATAGCGTACTGGGCTAGGCGGCATCTTAAAGCGCGTGGAATGGCGAGTAAAATGCACTACTAAACTTCTATGATAGGGCAATCAGAGACCCGATTAGATCATTTTATATTTTGGTTAATATAAGAATTCAGCGAAATTCTTTCGCATTTGTTCAATTTACGTCGCTCCTATTACAGATAGCTTATTGTGCTTAGCGGCATCTCAAAGCGCATGAAGTGACGAGTAAAATGCACTGTTAAACTTCTATGATAGGGCAATCAGAGACCCGATTAGATCATTTTATATTTTGTTTAATATAAGATTTCATGGAAATTCTATCACATTTGTTCAACTTACGTCGGTCCTATTTCAGATAGCGTATTGGGCTAAGCGGCATCTCAAAGCGCATGAAATGGCGAGTAAAATGCACTATTAACCTTCTAGGGTAGGGCAAACAGAGACCCGATTAGATCATTTCATATTATGGTTAATTTAAGAATTCAGCAAAATTCTATCACATTTGTTCAATTTACGTCGCTCCTATTAAAGATAGGGTATTGGGCTAAGCGGCATCTCAAAGCGCATGAAATGGCGAGTATAATGCACTGTTAAACTTCTAGGGTAGGGCAAACAGAGACCCGATTAGATCATTTTATGTTACGGTTAATATAAGAATTCAGCGTAATTCTATCACATTTGTTCAACTTACGTCGCTCCTATTTCAGATAGCGTACTGGGCTAGGCGGCATCTTAAAGCGCGTGGAATGGCGAGTAAAATTCACTACTAAACTTCTATGATAGGGCAATCAGAGACCCGATTAGATCATTTTATATTTTGGTTAATATAAGAATTCTGCGAAATTATATCACATTTGTTCAATTTACGTCGCTCCTATTTCAGATAGCGTATTGGGCTAAGCGGCATTTCAAAGCGCATGAAATGGCGAGTAAAATGCACTATTAAACTTCTAGGGTAGGGCAAACGGAGACCCGATTAGATCATTTTATATTAAGGTTAATATAAGAGTTCACGGAAATTCTATCACATTTGTTCAATTTACGTCGGTCCTATTTCAGATAGCTAATTGGGCTTAGCGGCACCTCAAAGCGCATGAAATGACGAGTGAAATGCACTATTAAACTTCTAGGGTAGGGCAAACAGAGACCCGATTAGATCATTTTACATTATGGTTAATAAAAGAATTCAGCGAAATTCTATCACATTTGTTCAACTTACGTCGCTCCTATTTCAGATAGCGTATTGGGTTAAGCGGCATCTCAAAGCGCATGAAATGTCGAGTGAAATGCAGTATTAGACTTCTATGGTAGGGCGAACAGAGACCCGATTAGGTCATTTTACATTAAGGTTAATATAAGAATTCAGGGAAATTCTATCACATTTGTTCAACTTACGTCGCTCCTATTTCAGATAGCGTACTGGGCTAGGCGGCATCTGAAATCGCATGAAATGGCGAGTGAAATGCACTACTAGACTTCTACGGTAGGGCGAACAGATACCCGATTAGATCATTTTACATTAAGGTTAATATAAGAATTCACGGAAATTCTATCACATTTGTTCAAGTTACGTCGCTCCTATTTCAGATGGCGTATTGGGCTATGCGGCATCTCAAAGCGCATGAAATGGCGAGTAAAATGCACTATAAAACTTCTAGGGTAGGACAAACAGAGAACCGATTAGATCATTTTATATTATGGTTAATTTAAGAATTCAGCGAAATTCTATCAGATTTGTTCAATTTACGTCGCTCCTATTTCAGATAGCGTATTGGGCTAAGCGGCATTTCAAAGCGCATGAAATGGCGAGTAAAATGCGCTACAAAACTTCTAGGATAAGGCAATCAGAGACCTGATTAGGTCATTTTATATTATGGTTAATTTAAGAATTCAGCAAAATTCTATCACATTTGTTCAATTTACGTCGCTCCTATTTCAGTTAGCGTATTCGGCTAAGCGGCCTCTCAAAGCGCATGAAATGGCGAGTAAAATGCACTACTAAACTTCTATGATAGGGCAAACAGAGACCCGATTAGATCATTTTATATTTTGTTTAATATAAGAATTAAGGGAAATTCTATCACATTTGTTCAATTTCCATCGCTCGTATTTCAGATAGCGTACTGGGCTAGGCGGCATCATAAAGCGCGTGGAATGGCGAGTAAAATGCACTATTAAACTTCTAGGGTAGGGCAAACAGAGACCCGATTAGATCATTTTACATTATGGTTAATAAAAGAATTGAGCGAAATTCTATCACATTTGTTCAATATACATCGCTCCTATTTCAGATAGCGTATTGGTCTAAGCGGTCTCTCAAAGCGCATGAAATGACGAGTAAAATGCACTATTAAACTTCTATGGTAGGGCGAACAGAGACCCGATTAGATCATTTTACATTAAGGTTAATTTAAGAATTCAGCAAAATTCTATCACATTTGTTCAATTTACGTCGCTCCTATTTCAGATAGCGTACTGGGCTAGACGGCTTCTTAAAGCGCGTGGCATGGCGAGTAAAATGGACTACTAAACTTCTATGATAGGGCAATCAGAGACCCGATTAGATCATTTTATATTTTGTTTAATATAAGATTTCAGGGAAATTCTATCACATTTGTTCAATTTACGTCGCTCATATTTCAGATAGCGTATTGGGCTGAGCGGCATCTCAAAGCGCGTGGAAGGGCGAGTAAAATGCACTGCTAAACTCCTAAGATAGGGCAATCAGACACCCGATTAAATCATTTTACATTAAGGTTAATATAACAATTCAGCGAAATTCTATCACATTTGTTCAATTTACGTCGCTGATATTTCAGATAGCGTATTGGGCTAAGCGGCGCCTCAGAGCGCAAGAAATGGCGAGTACAATGCACTACTAAACATCTAGGGTAGGGCAAACAGAGACCCGATTACATCATTTTATATTATGGGTAATTTAAGAATTCAGCGTAATTCTATCACATTTGTTCATCTTACGTCGCTCCTATTTCAGATAGCGTGCTGGGCTAGGCGGCATCTTAAAGCGCGTCGATGGGCGAGTAAAATGCACTACTAAACTTCTATGATAGGGCAATCAGAGACCCGATTAGATCATTTTATATTCTGTTTAATATAAGATTTCAGGGAAATTCTATCACATTTGTTCACTTTACGTCGCTCCTATTTCAGATAGCGTAATGGGCTAAGCGGCATCTCAAAGCGCATGAAATGGCGAATAAAATGCACTATTAAACTTCTAGGCTAGGGCGAACAGAGACCCGATTAGATCATTTTACATTAAGGTTAATATAAGAATTCAGGGAAATTCTATCACATTTGTTCAATTTACGTCGCTCCTATTTCAGATAGCGTATTGGGCTAAGCGGTATCCCAAAGCGCATGAAATGGCGAGTAAGATGCACTATTAAACTTCTAGGGTAGGGCAAACAGAGACCTGATTACATCATTTTATATTATGGTTAATATAAGAATTCAGCGAAATTCTATCACATTTGTTCAATTTACGTCGCTCCTATTTCAGATAGCTTATTGGGCTAAGCGGCATCTCAAAGCGCATGAAATGGCGAGTAAAATTCACTATTAAACTTCTAGGATAAGGCAAACAGAGACCCGATTAGATCATTTTATATTACGGTTAATATAAGAATTCAGCGTAATTCTATCACATTTGTTCAACTTACGTCCCTCGTATTTCAGATAGCGTAATGGGCTAGGCGGCATCTTAGAGCGCGTGGAATGGCGAGTAAAATGAGCTACTAAACTTCTATGATAGGGCAATCAGAGAACCGATTAGATCATTTTATATTTTGTTTAATATAAGATTTCAGGGAAATTCTATCACATTTGTTCAATTTACGTCGCTCCTATTTCAGAGAGCGTATTGGGCTAAGCGGCACCTCAATGCGCATGAAATGGCGAGTAAAATGCACTGTTAAACTTCTATGATAGGGCTATCAGAGACCCGATTAGATCATTTTATATTTTGTTTAATATAAGATTTCAGGGAAATTCTATCACATTTGTTCAACTTACGTCGCTCCTATTTCAGATAGCGTATTGGGCTAAGCGGCATCTCAAAGCGCATGAAATGGCGAGTAAAATGCACTATTAACCTTCTAGGGTAGGGCAAACAGAGACCCGATTAGATCATTTCATATTATGGTTAATTTAAGAATTCAGCAAAATTCTATCACATTTGTTCAATTTACGTCGCTCCTATTAAAGATAGCGTATTGGGCTAAGCGGCATCTCAAAGCGCATGAAATGGCGAGTATAATGCACTGTTAAACTTCTAGGGTAGGTCAAACAGAGACCCGATTAGATCATTTTATGTTACGGTTAATATAAGAATTCAGCGAAATTCTATCACATTTGTTCAACTTACGTCGCTCCTATTTCAGATAGCGTGTTGGGTTAAGCGGCATCTCAAAGCGCATGAAATGTCGAGTGAAATGCAGTATTAGACTTCTATGGTAGGGCGAACAGAGACCCGATTGGATCATTTTACATTAAGGTTAATATAAGAATTCAGGGAAATTCTATCACATTTGTTCAATTTACGTCGCTCCTATTTCAGATAGCATATTGGGCTAAGCGGCATCTCAAAGCGCATGAAATGACGAGTGAAATGCACTATTAAGCTTCTAGGGTGGGGCGAACAGAGACCCGATTAGATCATTTTACATTAAGGTTAATGTAAGAATTCACGGAAATTCTATCACATTTGTTCAGCTTACGTCGCTCCTATTTCAGATAGCGTACTGGGCTAGGCGGCATCTGAAATCGCATGAAATGGCGAGTGAAATGCACTACTAAACTTCTATGATAGGGCAAACAGAGACCCGATTAGATCATTTTATATTTTGTTTAATATAAGAATTAAGGGAAATTCTATCACATTTGTTCAATTTCCGTCGCTCGTATTTCAGATAGCGTATTGGGCTAAGCGGCATTTCAAAGCGCATGAAATTGCGAGTAAAATGCGCTATAAAACTTATAGGATAAGGCAATCAGAGACCTGATTAGATCATTTTATATTATGGTTAATTTAAGAATTCAGCAAAATTCTATCACATTTGTTCAATTTACGTCGCTCCTATTTCAGTTACCGTATTCGGCTAAGCGGCCTCTCAAAGCGCATGAAATGGCGAGTAAAATGCACTATTAAACTTCTAGGGTAGGGCAAACAGGGACCCGATAAGATCATTTTATATTATGGTTAATTTAAGAATTCAGCGAAATTCTATCACATTTGTTCAATTTACGTGACTCCTATTTCAGATTGCGTATTGGGCTAAGCGGCATCTCAAAGCGCGTGGAATGGCGAGTAAAATGCACTACTAAACTTCTATGATAGGGCAAACAGAGACCCGATTAGATCATTTTATATTTTGTTTAATATAAGAATTAAGGGAAATTCTATCACATTTGTTCAATTTCCGTCGCTCGTATTTCAGATAGCGTACTGGGCTAGGCGGCATCTTAAAGCGCGTGGAATGGCGAGTAAAATGCACTATTAAACTTCTATGATAGGGCAATCAGAGACCCGATTAGATCATTTTATATTTTGGTTAATATAAGAATTCAGGGAAATTCTATCACATTTGTTCAATTTACGTCGCTCCTATTTCAGAGAGCGTATTGGGCTGAGCGACATCTCAATGCGCATGAAATGGCGAGTAAAATGCACTATTAAACTTCTAGGGTAGGGCGAACAGAGACCCGATTAGATCATTTTATATTACGGTTAATTTAAGAATTCAGCGTAATTCTATCACATTTGTTCAACTTACGTCGCTCCTATTTCAGATAGCGTGCTGGGCTAGGCGGCATCTTAAAGCGCGTGGAAGGGCGAGTAAAATGCACTACTAAACTTCTATGATAGGGCAATCAGAGACCCGATTAAATCATTTTATATTCTGTTTAATATAAGATTTCTGGGAAATTCTATCACATTTGTTCTATTTACGTCGCTCCTATTTCAGGTAGCGTAATGGGCTAAGCGGCATCTCAAAGCGCATGAAATGGCGAATAAAATGCACTATTAAACTTCTAGGCTAGGGCGAACAGAGACCCGATTAGATCATTTTACATTATGGTTAATTTAAGAATTCAGCGAAATTCTATCACATTTGTTCTATTTACGTCGTTCCTATTTCAGATAGCGTATTGGGCTAGACGGCATCTTAAAGCGCGTGGAAGGGCGAGTAGACTGCACTGCTAAACTTCTAAGATAGGGCAATCAGAGACCCGATTAGATCATTTTACATTATGGTTAATAAAAGAATACAGCGAAATTCTATCACATTTGTTCAGGTTACGTCGCTCCTATTTCAGATAGCGTATTGGGCTAAGCGGCATCTCAAAGCGCATGAAATGGCCAGTAAAATGCACTATTAAACTTCTAGGGTAGGGCAAACAGAGACTCGATTAGATCATTTTATATTATTGTTAATTTAAGAATTCAGCGAAATTCTATCACATTTGTTCAATTTACGTCGCTCCTATTTCAGACAGCGTATTGGGCTAAGAGGCATCTCAAAGCGCATGAAATGGCGAGTAAAATGGAATACTAAACTTCTAGGATAAGGCAAACAGAGACCCGATTAGATCATTTTATATTACGGTTAATATAAGAATTCAGCGTAATTCTATCACATTTGTTCAACTTACGTCGCTCCTATTTCAGATAGCGTACTGGGCTAGGCGGCATCTTAAAGCGCGTGGAATGGCGAGTAAAATGCTCTATTAAACTTCTAGGGTAGGGCAAACAGAGACCCGATTAGATCATTTCATATTATGGTTAATTTAAGAATTCAGCAAAATTCTATCACATTTGTTCAACTTACGTCGCTCCTATTTCAGATAGAGTACTGGGCTAGGCGGCATCTTAAAGCGCGTGGAATGGCGAGTAAAATGCACTGCTAAACTTCTATGATAGGGCAATCAGAGACCCGATTAGATCATTTTATATTTTGTTTAATATAAGATTTCAGGGAAATTGTATCACATTTGTTCAACTTACGTCGCTCCTATTTCAGATAGCGTACTGGGCTAGGCGGCATCTTAAAGCGCGTGGAATGGCGAGTCAAATGCACTACTAAACTTCTATGATAGGGCAATCAGAGACCCGATTAGATCATTTTATATTTTGGTTAATATAAGAATTCAGCGAAATTCTTTCGCATTTGTTCAATTTACGTCGCTCCTATTACAGATAGCTTATTGTGCTTAGCGGCATCTCAAAGCGCATGAAGTGACGAGTAAAATGCACTATTAAGCTTCTATGATAGGGCAATCAGAGACCCGATTAGATCATTTTACATTACGGTTAATATAAGATTTCAGGGAAATTCTATCACATTTTTCAATTTACGTGACTCCTATTTCAGATTGCGTATTGTGCTATGCGGCTTCTCAAAGCGCATGAAATGGCGAGTAAAATGCACTATTAAACTTCTAGGGTAGGGCAAACAGAGACCCGATTATATCATTTTATATTATGGTTAATAAAAGAATTCAGCGAAATTCTATCACATTTGTTCAACTTACGTCGCTCCTATTTCAGATAGTGTATTGGTCTAAGCGGCATCTCAAAGCGCATGAAATGACGAGTGAAATGCACTATTAGACTTCTAGGATAAGGCAAACAGAGACCCGATGAGATCATTTTATATTTCGTTCAATATAACATTTCAGGGAAATTCTATTACATTTGTTCAATTTACGTTGCTCCTATTTCAGATAGCGTATTGGGCTGAGCGGCATCTCAAAGCGCGTGGAAGGGCGAGTAAAATGCACTGCTAAACTCCTAAGATAGGGCAATCAGACACCCGATTAAATCATTTTACATTAAGGTTAATATAACAATTCAGCGAAATTCTATCACATTTGTTCAATTTACGTCGCTGATATTTCAGATAGCGTATTGGGCTAAGCGGCGCCTCAGAGCGCAAGAAATGGCGAGTACAATGCACTACTAAACATCTAGGGTAGTTCAAACAGAGACCCGATTACATCATTTTATATTATGGGTAATTTAAGAATTCAGCGTAATTCTATCACATTTGTTCATCTTACGTCGCTCCTATTTCAGATAGCGTGCTGGGCTAGGCGGCATCTTAAAGCGCGTTGATGGGCGAGTAAAATGCACTACTAAACTTCTATGATAGGGCAATCAGAGACCCGATTAGATCATTTTATATTCTGTTTAATATAAGATTTCAGGGAAATTCTATCACATTTGTTCAATTTACGTGACTCCTATTTCAGATTGCGTATTGGGCTAAGCGGCATCTCAAAGCGCGTGGAATGGCGAGTAAAATGCACTACTAAACTTCTATGATAGGGCAAACAGAGACCCGATTAGATCATTTTATATTTTGTTTAATATAAGAATTAAGGGAAATTCTATCACATTTGTTCAATTTCCGTCGCTCGTATTTCAGATAGCGTATTGGGCTACGCGGCATCTCAAAGCGCATGCAATTGCGAATACAATGCACTATTAAACTTCTAGGCTAGGGCGAACAGAGACCCGATTAGATCATTTTACATTATCGTTAATAAAAGAATTCAGCGAAATTCTATCACATTTGTTCAATTTACATCGCTCCTATTTCAGATAGCGTATTGCGCTAAGCGGCATCTCAAAGCGCATGAAATAACGAGTAAAATGCACTATTAAACTTCTAGGGTAGGGCAAACAGAGACCCGATTAGATCATTTTATATTATAGTGAATTTAAGAGTTCAGCGAAATTCTCTCACATTTGTTCAATTTACGTCGCGCCTATTTCAGATAGCGTATTGGGCTATGCGGCATCTCAAAGCGCATGAAATGGCGAGTAGAATGCACTATTAAACTTCTAGGGTAGGGCAAACAGAGACCCGATGAGATCATTTTATATTATGGTTAATTTAAGAATTCAGCGAAATTCTATCACATCTGTTCAATTTACGTCGCGCCTATTTCAGATAGCGTATTGGGCTAAGCGGCATCTCAAAGCGCATGAAATGGCGAGTAAAATGCACTATTAAACTTCTAGGATAAGGCAAACAGAGACCAGATTAGATCATTTTATATTACGGTTAATATAAGAATTCAGCGTAATTCTATCACATTTGTTCAGCTTACGTCGCTCCTATTTCAGAGAGCGTACTGGGCTAGGCGGCATCTTAAAGCGCGTGGAGTGGGTAGTAAAATGCACTACTAAACTACTATGATAGGGCAATCAGAGACCCGATTAGATCATTTTATATTTTGTTCAATATAAGATTTCAGGGAAATTCTATCACGTTTGTAAAATTTACGTCGCTCCTATTTCAGATAGCGTATTGGGCTACGCGGCATCTCAAAGCGCATGAAATTGCGAATACAATGCACTATTAAACTTCTAGGCTAGGGCGAACAGAGACCCGATTAGATCATTTTTCTTTATGGTTAATAAAAGAATTCAGCGAAATTCTATCACATTTGTTCAATTTACATAGCTCCTATTTCAGATAGCGTATTGGGCTAAGCGGCATCTCAAAGCGCATGAAATGATGAGTAAAATGCACTATTAAACTTCTAGGGTAGGGCAAACAGAGAGCCGATTAGATCATTTTATATTATAGTGAATTTAAGAGTTCAGCGAAATTCTCTCACATTTGTTCAATTTACGTCGCTCCTATTTCAGATAGCGTATTGGGCTAAGCGGCATCTCAAAGCGCATGAAATGGCGAGTGAAATGCACCATTAGACATCTATGGTAGGGCGAACAGAGACCCGATTAGATCATTTTACATTAAGGTTAATATAAGGATTCACGGAAATCCTATCCCATTTGTTCAATTTACGTCGCTCCTATTTCAGATAGCGTATTGGGCTATGCGGCATCTCAAAGCGCATGAAATGGCGAGTAAAATGCATTATTAAACTTCTAGGGTAGGGCAAACAGAGACCCGATGAGATCATTTTATATTATAGTGAATATAAGAGTTCAGCGAAATTCTCTCACATTTGTTCAATTTACGTCGCGCCTATTTCAGATAGCGTATTGGGCTAAGCGGCATCTCAAAGCGCATGAAATGGCTAGTAAAATGCACTATTAAACTTCTAGGATAAGGCAAACAGAGACCAGATTAGATCATTTTATATTACGGTTAATATAAGAATTCAGCGTAATTCTATCACATTTGTTCAGCTTACGTCGCTCCTATTTCAGATAGCGTACTGGGCTAGACGGCATCTTAAAGCGCGTGGACTGGGTAGTAAAATGCACTACTAAACTACTATGATAGGGCAATCAGAGACCCGATTAGATCATTTTATATTTTGTTCAATATAAGATTTCAGGGAAATTCTATCACATTTGTTCAATTTACGTCGCTCCTATTTCAGATAGCGTATTGGGCTACGCGGCATCTCAAAGCGCATGAAATTGCGAATACAATGCACTATTAAACTTCTAGGCTAGGGCGAACAGAGACCCGATTAGATCATTTTTCTTTATGGTTAATAAAAGAATTCAGCGAAATTCTATCACATTTGTTCAATTTACATAGCTCCTATTTCAGATAGCGTATTGGGCTAAGCGGCATCTCAAAGCGCATGAAATGATGAGTAAAATGCACTATTAAACTTCTAGGGTAGGGCAAACAGAGAGCCGATTAGATCATTTTATATTATAGTGAATTTAAGAGTTCAGCGAAATTCTCTCACATTTGATCAATTTACGTCGCTCCTATTTCAGATAGCGTATTGGGCTAAGCGGCATCTCAAAGCGCATGAAATGGCGAGTGAAATGCACCATTAGACATCTATGGTAGGGCGAACAGAGACCCGATTAGATCATTTTACATTAAGGTTAATATAAGGATTCACGGAAATCCTATCCCATTTGTTCAATTTACGTCGCTCCTATTTCAGATAGCGTATTGGGCTATGCGGCATCTCAAAGCTCATGAAATGGCGAGTAAAATGCATTATTAAACTTCTAGGGTAGGGCAAACAGAGACCCGATGAGATCATTTTATATTATGGTTAATTTAAGAATTCAGCGAAATTCTATCACATCTGTTCAATTTACGTCGCTCCTATTTCAGATAGCGTATTGGTCGAAGCGGCATCTCAAAGCGCATGAAATGGCGAATAAAATGCAGTATTAAACTTCTAGGCTAGGGCGAACAGAGACCCGATTAGATCATTTTTCATTATGGTTAATAAAAGAATTCAGCGAAATTCCATCACATTTGTTCAATTTACATCGCTCCTATTTCAGATAGCGTATTGCGCTAAGCGGCATCTCAAAGCGCATGAAATAACGAGTAAAATGCACTATTAAACTTCTAGGGTAGGGCAAACAGAGACCCGATTAGATCATTTTATATTATAGTGAATTTAAGAGTTCAGCGAAATTCTCTCACATTTGTTCAATTTACGTCGCGCCTATTTCAGATAGCGTATTGGGCTAAGCGGCATCTCAAAGCGCGTGGAATGGCGAGTAAAATGGACTACTAAACTTCTATGATAGGGCAATCAGAGACTCGATTAAATCATTTTATATTTTGTTTAATATGAAATTTCAGGGAAATTCTATCACATTTGTTCAATTTACGTCGCTCCTATTTCAGATAGCGTATTGGGCTAAGCGGCATCTCAAAGCGCATGAAATGACGAGAGAAATGCAATATTAAACTTCTAGGGTAAGGCAAACAGAGACCCGATTAGATCATTTTATATTACGGTTAATATAAGAATTCAGCGTAATTCTATCACATTTGTTCAACTTACGTCGCTCCTATTTCAGGTGGCTTACTTGTCTAGGCGGCATCGTAAAGCGCGTGGAATGGCGAGTGAAATGCACAATTAAACTTCTATGATAGGGCAATCAGAGACCCGATTAGATCTGTTTATATTTTGGTTAATATAAGAATTCAGCGAAATTCTATCACATTTGTTCAATTTACGTCGCTCCTATTTCAGATAGCGTATTGGGATAAGCGGCATCTCAAAGCGCATGAAATGACGAGTGAAGTGCACTATTAAACTTCTAGGGTGGGGCGAACAGAGACCCGATTAGATCATTTTACATTAAGGTTAATATAAGAATTCAGGGAAATTCTATCACATTTGTCCAATTTACGTCGCCCCTATATCAGATAGCGTAATGGGCTAAGCGGCATCTCAAAGCGCCTGAAATGACGAGTAAAATGCACTATTAAACTTCTAGGGTTAGGCAAACAGAGACCCGATTAGATCATTTTATATTACGGTTAATATAAGAATTCAGCTTAATTCTATCACATTTGTTCAATTTACGTCACTCCTATTTCAGATAGCCTACTGGGCTAGGGGGCATCTTAAAGCGCGTGGAATGGCGAGTAAGATGCACTATTAGCCTTCTATGATAGGGCAATCAGAGACCCGATCAGATCATTTTATATTTTGGTTAATATAAGAATTCAGTGAAATTCTAGAACATTTGTTCAATTCACGTCGCTCGAATTTCAGGTAGCGTACTGTGATAGGCGGGAACTTAAAGCGCGTGGAATGGCGAGTAAAATGCACTATTAAACTTCTATGATAGGGCAATCAGAGACCCGATTAGATCATTTTATGTTTTGGTTAATATAAGAATTCAGGGAAATTCTATCACATTTGTTCAATTTACGTCGGTCCTATTTCAGATAGCGTATTGGACTGAGCGGCATCTCAAAGCGCATGAAATGGCGAGTAAAATGAACTATTAAACTTCTAGGGTAGGGCGAACAGAGACCCGATTAGATCATTTTTCATTAAGGTGAATATAAGAATTCAGGGAAATTCTATCACATTTGTTCAATTTACGTCGCTCCTATTTCAGATAGCGCATTGGGCTAAGCGGCATCTTAAAGCGCGTGGAATGGCGAGTAAAATGCACTTCTAAACTTCTATGATAGGGCAAACAGAGACCCGATTTGATCATTTTATATTTTGTTTGATATAAGAATTAAGGGAAATTCTATCACATTCGATCAATTTCCGTCGCCCGTATTTCAGGTAGCGTACTGTGATAGGCGGCAACTTAAAGCGCGTGGAATGGCGAGTAAAATGCACTACTAAACTTCTATTATAGGGCGAACAGAGACCCGATTAGATCATTTTACATTATGGTTAATAAAAGAATTCAGCGGAATTCTATCACATTTGTTCAATGTACATCGCTTCTATTTCAGATAGCGTATTGGGCTAAGCGGCATCTTAAAGCGCGTGGAATGGCGAGTAAAATGCACTATTAAACTTCTATGATAGGGCAATCAGAGACCCGATTAAATCATTTTATATTTTGGTTAAGATAAGAATTCAGCGAAATTCTATCACATTTGTTCAATTTACGTCGCTCCTATTTCAGATAGCGTATTGGGCAAAGCGGCATCACAAAGCGCATGAAATGACGAGTAAAATGGAATATTAAACTTCCCGGGTAGGGCAAACATAGACCCGATTGGATCATCTTATATTATGGTTAATTTAAGAATTCAGCAAAATTCTATCACATTTGTTCAATTTACGTCGCTCCTACTTCAGATAGCGTACTGGGCTAGGCGGCATCTTAAAGCGCGTGGAATGGCGAATAAAATGCACTATTAAACTTCTATGATAGGGCAATCAGTGACCCGATTATATCATTTTATATTTTGGTTAATATAAGAATTCAGCGTAATTCTATCACATTTGTTCAGTTTACGTCGCTCCTATTTCAGATAGCGTATTGGGCTAAGCGGCATCTCAAAGCGCATGAAATGACGAGTGAAATGCACTATTAAACTTCTAGGGTAGGGCGAACAGAGACCCGATTAGATCATTTTATTTTATGGATAATTTAAGAATTCAGAGATTCTATCACATTTGTTCAATTTACGTCGCTCATATATCAAATAGCGTACTGTGGTAAGCGGCACCTCAAAGCGCGTGGAATGGCGAGTGAAATGCACTATTAAACTTCTAGGTTAGGGCGATCAGAGACCCGATTAGATCATTTTACATTATGGTTAATATAAGAATTCAGGGTAATTGTATCACATTTGTTCAATTTACGTCGCTCCTATTTCAGATAGCGTACTGGGCTAGACGGCATCTTAATGCGCGTGAAATGGCGAGTAAAATGCACTATTAAACTTCTATGATAGGGAAACCAGAGACCCGATTAGGTCATTTTATATTATGGTTAATTTAAGAATTCAGCGAAATTCTATCACATTAGTTCAATTTACGTCGCTCCTATTTCAGATAACGTATTGGGCTAAGCGTTACCTCAAAGCGCGTGGAATGGCGAGTAAAATGCACTACTAAACTTCTATGATAGGGCAAACAGAGACCCGATTAGATCATTTTATATTTTGTTTAATATAAGAATTAAGGGAAATTCTATGACATTTGTTCAATTTCCGTCGCTCGTATTTCAGATAGCGTACTGGGCTAGGCGGCATCTTAAAGCGCGTGGAATGGCGAGTAAAATGCACTATTAAACTTCTATGATAGGGCAATCAGAGACCCGATTAGATCATTTTATATTTTGGTTAATATAAGAAATCAGCGAAATTCTGTCACATTTGTTCAATTTACGTCGCTCCTATTTCAGACAGCGTATTGGGCTCAGCGGCATCTCAAAGCGCATGAAATGGCGAGTAAAATGTACTATTAAACTTCTAGGGTAGGGCAAACAGAGACCCGATTAGATCATTTTATAATATGGTTAATTTAAGAATTCAGCGAAATTCTATCACATTTGTTCAATTTACGTCGCTCCTATTTCAGATAGCTTATTGGGCTAAGCGGCATCTCATAGCGCATGACATGACGAGTGAAATGCACTATTAAACTTCTAGGGTAGGGCAAACAGAGACCAGATTAGATCATTTTATATTATGGTTAATTTAAGAATTCAGCGAAATTCTATCACATTTGTTTAATTTACGTCGATCCTATTTCAGATAGCGTATTGGGCTAAGCGGCATCTCAAAGCGCATGAAATGGCGAGTAAAATTCACTATTAAACTTCTAGGATAAGGCAAACAGAGACCCGATTAGATCATTTTATATTACGGTTAATATAAGAATTCAGCGTAATTCTATCACATTTGTTCAACTTACGTCGCTCGTATTTCAGATAGCGTAATGGGCTAGGCGGCATCTTAGAGCGCGTGGAATGGCGAGTAAAATGCGCTACCAAACTTCTATGATAGGGCAAACAGAGACCCGATTAGATCATTTCATATTATGGTTAATTTAAGAATTCAGCAAAATTCTATCACATTTGTTCAACTTACGTCGCTCCTATTTCAGATAGCGTACTGGGCTAGGCGGCATCTTAAAGCGCGTGGAATGGCGAGTAAAATGCGCTACCAAACTTCTATGATAGGGCAATCAGAGAACCGATTAGATCATTTTATATTTTGTTTAATATAAGATTTCAGGGAAATTCTATCACATTTGTTCAATTTACGTCGCTCGTATTTCAGCTAGCGTATTGGGCTAAGCGGTATCCCAAAGCGCATGAAATGGCGAGTAAAATGCACTATTAAACTTCTAGGGTAGTGCGAACAGAGACCCGATTAGATCATTTTACATTAAGGTTAATATAAGGATTCAGCGAAATTCTATCACATCTGATCAACTTACGTCGCTCATATTTCAGACAGCGTATTGGGCTAAGCGGCATCACAAAGCGCGTGAAATGACGAGTAAAATGCACTATTAAACTTCTAGGGTACGGCAAGCAGAGACCCGATTAGATCATTTTATATTATGATTAATTTAAGAATTCAGCAAAATTCTATCACATTTGTTCAATTTACGTCGCTCCTATTTCAGATAGCGTACAGGGTTAGGCGGCATCGTAAAGCGCGTGGAATGGCGAGTAAAATGCACTATTAATCTTCTATGATAGGGCAATCAGAGACCCGATTAGATCATTTTATATTTTGGTTAATATAAGAATTCAGCGAAATTCTATCACATTTGTTCAATTTACGTCGCTCTTATTACAGATAGCGTAATGGACTGAGCGGCATCTCAAAGCGCATGAAATGACGAGAGAAATGCACTACTAAACTTCTATGATAGGGCAATCAGAGACCCGATTAGATCATTTTATATTTTGTTTCATATAAGATTTCAGGGAAATTCTATCACATTTGTTCAATTCACATCGCTGCTATTTCAGGTAGCTTATTGGGCTAAGCGGCATCTAAAAGTGCATAAAATGTCGAGTGAAATACACTGTTAAACTTCTATGATAGGGCAATCAGAGACCCGATTAGATCATTTTATATTTTGTTTAATATAAGATTTCAGGGAAATTCTATCACATTTGTTCAATTTACGTCGCTCCTATTTCATATAGCTTATTGGGCTTAGCGGCATCTCAAAGCGCATAAAATGTCGAGTGAAATGCACTGTTAAACTTCTATGATAGGGCAATCAGAGACCCGATTAGATCATTTTATATTTTGTTTAATATAAGATTTCAGGGAAATTCTATCACATTTGTTCAACTTACGTCGCTCCTATTTCAGATAGCGTATTGGGCTAAGCGGCATCTCAAAGCGCATGAAATGGCGAGTAAAATGCACTATTAACCTTCTTGGGTAGGGCAAACAGAGACCCGATTAGATCATTTCATATTATGGTTAATTTAAGAATTCAGCAAAATTCTATCACATTTGTTCAATTTACGTCGCTCCTATTAAAGATAGCGTATTGGGCTAAGCGGCATCTCAAAGCGCATGAAATGGCGAGTATAATGCACTGTTAAACTTCTAGGGTAGGGCAAACAGAGACCCGATTAGATCATTTTATGTTACGGTTAATATAAGAATTCAGCGTAATTCTATCACATTTGTTCAACTTACGTCGCTCCTATTTCAGATAGCGTACTGGGCTAGGCGGCATCTTAAAGCGCGTGGAATGGCGAGCAAAATGCACTACTAAACTTCTATGATAGGGCAATCAGAGACCCGATTAGATCATTTTATATTTTGGTTAATATAAGAATTCAGCGAAATTCTTTCGCATTTGTTCAATTTACGTCGCTCCTATTACAGATAGCTTATTGTGCTTAGCGGCATCTCAAAGCGCATGAAATGGCGAGTGAAATGCACTATTAGACTTCTATGGTAGGGCGAACAGAGACCCGATTGGATCATTTTACATTAAGGTTAATATAAGAATTCACGGAAATTCTATCACATTTGTTCAATTTACGTCGCTCCTATTTCAGATAGCGACCTGGGCTAACCGGCCTCTCAAATCGCATGAAATGGCGAGTATAATGCACTATTATACTTCTAGGATAAGGCAAACAGAGACCCGATTAGATCATTTTATATTACGGTTAATATAAGAATTCAGCGTAATTCTATCACATTTGTTCAGCTTACGTCGCTCCTATTTCAGATAGCGTATTGGGCTAAGCGGCATCTCAAAGCGCATGAAATGGCGAGTAAAATGCACTATTAAACTTCTAGGGTAGTGCGAACAGAGACCCGATTAGATCATTTTATATTACGGTTAATTTAAGAATTCAGCGTAATTCTATCACATTTGTTCAATTTACGTCGTTCCAATTTCAGATAGCGTATTGGGCTAAGCGGCATCTCAAGGCGCATGAAATGGCGACTAAAATGCACTATTAAACTTCTAGGCTAGGGCGAATAGAGACCCGATTAGATCATTTTATATTTTGGTTAATATAAGAATTCTGCGAAATTATATCACATTTGTTCAATTTACGTCGCTCCTATTTCAGATAGCGTATTGGGCTAAGCGGCATTTCAAAGCGCATGAAATGGCGAGTAAAATGCACTATTAAACTTCTAGGGTAGGGCAAACAGAGACCCGATTAGATCATTTTATATTAAGGTTAATATAAGAGTTCACGGAAATTCTATCACATTTGTTCAATTTACGTCGGTCCTATTTCAGATAGCTAATTGGGCTTAGCGGCATCTCAAAGCGCATGAAATGACGAGTGAAATGCACTATTAAACTTCTAGGGTAGGGCAAACAGAGACCCGATTAGATCATTTTACATTATGGTTAATAAAAGAATTCAGCGAAATTCTATCACATTTGTTCAACTTACGTCGCTCCTATTTCAGATAGCGTATTGGGTTAAACGGCATCTCAAAGCGCATGAAATGTCGAGTGAAATGCAGTATTAGACTTCTATGGTAGGGCGAACAGAGACCCGATTAGATCATTTTGCATTAAGGTTAATATAAGAATTCAGGGAAATTCTATCACATTTGTTCAATTTACGTCGCTCCTATTTCAGATAGCATATTGGGCTAAGCGGCATCTCAAAGCGCATGAAATGACGAGTGAAATGCACTATTAAGCTTCTAGGGTGGGGCAAACAGAGACCCGATTAGGTCATTTTATATTTTGGTTAATATAAGAATTCTGCGAAATTATATCACATTTGTTCAATTTACGTCGCTCCTATTTCAGATAGCGTATTGGGCTAAGCGGCATTTCAAAGCGCATGAAATGGCGAGTAAAATGCGCTATAAAACTTCTAGGATAAGGCAATCAGAGACCTGATTAGATCATTTTATATTATGGTTAATTTAAGAATTCAATGAAATTCTATCACATTTGTTCTATTTACGTCGCTCCTATTTCAGATAGCGTATTGGGCTAGACGGCATCTTAAAGCGCGTGGAAGGGCGAGTAGACTGCACTGCTAAGCTTCTAAGATAGGGCAATCAGAGACCCGATTAGATCATTTTACATTATGGTTAATAAAAGAATTCAGCGAAATTCTATCACATTTGTTCAGGTTACGTCGCTCCTATTTCAGATAGCGTATTGGGCTAAGCGGCATCTCAAAGCGCATGAAATGGCGAGTAAAATGCACTATTACACTTCTAGGGTAGGGCAAACAGAGACCGGATTAGATCATTTTATATTATGGTTAATTTAAGAATTCACCGAAATCTATCACATTTGTTCAATTTACGTCGCTCCTATTTCAGACAGCGTATTGGGCTAACCGGCCTCTCAAATCACATGAAATGGCGAGTAAAATGCACTATTAAACTTCTAGGGTAAGCCAAACAGAGACCAGATTAGATCATTTTATATTACGGTTAATATAAGAATTCAGCGTAATTCTATCACATTCGTTCAACTTACGTCGCTCCTGTTTCAGATAGCGTACTGTGCTAGGCGGCAACTTAAAGCGCGTGAAGGGCGAGTAAAATGCTCCACTAAACTTCTATGATAGGGCAATCAGAGACCCGATTAGATCATTTTATATTTTGGTTATTATAAGAATTCAGCGAAATTCTATCACACTTGTTCAATTTACGTCGCTCCTATTTCAGATAGCGTATTGGGCTAAACGGCATCTCAAAGCGCATAAAATAGCGAGTGAAATGCACTATTAAACTTCTAGGAAAGGGCAAACAAAGACCCGATTAAATCATTTTATATTATGGTTAATTTAAGAATTCAGCGAAATTCTATCACATTTGTTCAATTTACGTCGCTACTATTTCAGATAGCGTATTGGGCTAAGCGGCATCTCGAAGCGCATGAAATGGCGAGTATAATGCACTATTTCACTTCTAGGATAAGGCAAACAGAGACCCGATTAGATCATTTTATATTACGGTTAATATAAGAATTCAGCGTAATTCTATCACATTTGTTCAACTTACGTCGCTCCTATTTCAGATAGCGTACTGGGGTAGGCGGCATCTTAAAGCGCGTGGAATGACGAGTAAAATGCTCTATTAAACTTCTAGGGTAGGGCAAACAGAGACCCGATTAGATCATTTCATATTATGGTTAATTTAAGAATTCAGCAAAATTCTATCACATTTGTTCAACTTACGTCGCTCCTATTTCAGATAGCGTACTGGGCTAGGCGGCATCTTAAAGCGCGTGGAATGGCGAGTAAAATGCACTACTAAACTTCTATGATAGGGCAATCAGAGACCCGATTAGATCATTTTATATTTTGTTTCATATAAGATTTCAGGGAAATTCTATCACATTTGTTCAATTTACGTCGCTCCTATTTCATATAGCTTATTGGGCTTAGCGGCATCTCAAAGCGCATAAAATGTCGAGTGAAAGGCACTGTTAAACTTCTATGATAGGGCAATCAGAGACCCCATTAGATCATTTTATATTTTGTTTAATATAAGATTTCAGGGAAATTGTATCACATTTGTTCAACTTACGTCGCTCCTATTTCAGATAGCGTATTGGGCTAAGCGGCATCTCAAAGCGCATGAAATGGCGAGTATAATGCACTGTGAAACTTCTAGGGTAGGGCAAACAGAGACCCGATTAGATCATTTTATGTTACGGTTAATATAAGAATTCAGCGTAATTCTATCACATTTGTTCAACTTACGTCGCTCCTATTTCAGATAGCGTACTGGGCTAGGCGGCATCTTAAAGCGCGTGGAATGGCGAGTAAAATGCACTACTAAACTTCTATGATAGGGCAATCAGAGACCCGATTAGATCATTTTATATTTTGGTTAATACAAGAATTCAGCGAAATTCTTTCGCATTTGTTCAACTTACGTCGCTCCTATTTCAGATAGCGTATTGGGCTACGCGGCATCTCAAAGCGCATGAAGTGACGAGTAAAATGCACTATTAAGCTTCTATGATAGGGCAATCAGAGACCCGATTAGATCATTTTACATTAAGGTTAATATAAGATTTCAGGGAAATTCTATCACATTTTTCAATTTAAGTGACTCCTATTTCAGATTGCGTATTGTGCTATGCGGCTTCTCAAAGCGCATGAAATGGCGAGTAAAATGCACTATTAAACTTCTAGGGTAGGGCAAACAGAGACCCGATTATATCATTTTATATTATGGTTAATAAAAGAATTCAGCGAAATTCTATCACATTTGTTCAACTTACGTCGCTCCTATTTCAGATAGCGTATTGGGCTACGCGGCATCTCAAAGCGCATGAAATGGCGAGTGAAATGCACTATTAGACTTCTATGGTAGGGCGAACAGAGACCCGATTGGATCATTTTACATTAAGGTTAATATAAGAATTCACGGAAATTCTATCACATTTGTTCAATTTACGTCGCTCCTATTTCAGATAGCGACCTGGGCTAAGCGGCATGTAAAAGCGCATGAAATGGCGAGTATAATGCACTATTATACTTCTAGGATAAGGCAAACAGAGACCCGATTAGATCATTTTATATTACGGTTAATATAAGAATTCAGCGTAATTCTATCACATTTGTTCAACTTACGTCGCTCCTATTTCAGATAGCGTATTGGGCTAAGCGGCATCTCAAAGCGCATGAAATGGCGAGTAAAATGCACTATGAAACTTCTAGGGTACGGCAAAAAGAGACCCGATTAGATCATTTTATGTTATGGTTAATTTAAGAATTCAGCAAAATTCTATCACATTTGTTCAATTTACGTCGTTCCAATTTCAGATAGCGTATTGGGCTAAGCGGCATCTCAAAGCGCATGAAATGGCGACTAAAATGCACTATTAAACTTCTAGGCTAGGGCGAATAGAGACCCGATTAGATCATTTTACATTAAGGTTAATGTAAGAATTCACGGAAATTCTATCACATTTGTCCAACTTACGTCGCTCCTATTTCAGATAGCGTACTGGGCTAGGCGGCATCTGAAATCGCATGAAATGGCGAGTGAAATGCACTAATAGACTTCTACGGTAGGGCGAACAGATACCCGATTAGATCATTTTATATTAAGGTTAATATAAGAATTCACGGAAATTCTATCACATTTGTTCAATTTACGTCGCTCCTATTTCAGATGGCGTATTGGGCTATGCGGCATCTCAAAGCGCATGAAATGGCGAGTAAAATGCACTATAAAACTTCTAAGGTAGGACAAACAGAGAACCGATTAGATCATTTTATATTATGGTTAATTTAAGAATTCAGCAAAATTCTATCACATTCGTTCAATTTACGTCGCTCCTATTTCAGTTAGCGTATTCGGCTAAGCGGCCTCTCAAAGCGCATGAAATGGCGAGTAAAATGCACTATTAAACTTCTAGGGTAGGGCAAACAGGGACCCGATAAGATCATTTTATATTATGGTTAATTTAAGAATTCAGCGAAATTCTATCACATTTGTTCAATTTACGTGACTCCTATTTCAGATTGCGTATTGGGCTAAGCGGCATCTCAAAGCGCGTGGAATGGCGAGTAAAATGCACTACTAAACTTCTATGATACTGCAAACAGAGACCCGATTAGATCATTTTATATTTTGTTTCATATAAGAATTAAGGGAAATTCTATCACATTTGTTCAATTTCCGTCGCTCGTATTTCAGATAGCGTACTGGGCTATGCGGCATCTTAAAGCGCGTGGAATGGCGAGTAAAATGCACTATTAAACTTCTATGATAGGGCAATCAGAGACCCGATTAGATCATTTTATATTTTGGTTAATATAAGAATTCAGGGAAATTCTATCACATTTGTTCAATTTACGTCGCTCCTATTTCAGAGAGCGTATTGGGATAAGCGACATCTCAATGCGCATGAAATGGCGAGTAAAATGCACTATTAAACTTCTAGGGTAGGGCGAACAGAGACCCGATTAGATCATTTTATATTACGGTTAATTTAAGAATTCAGCGTAATTCTATCACATTTGTTCAACTTACGTCGCTCCTATTTCAGATAGCGTGCTGGGCTAGGCGGCATCTTAAAGCGCGTGGAAGGGCGAGTAAAATGCACTACTAAACTTCTATGATAGGGCAATCAGAGACCCGATTAAATCATTTTATATTCTGTTTAATATAAGATTTCTGGGAAATTCTATCACATTTGTTCTATTTACGTCGCTCCTATTTCAGGTAGCGTAATGGGCTAAGCGGCATCTCGAAGCGCATGAAATGTCGAATAAAATGCACTATTAAACTTCTAGGCTAGGGCGAACAGAGACCCGATTAGATCATTTTACATTATGGTCAATAAATAAATTCAGCGAAATTCTATCACATTTGTTCAGGTTACGTCGCTCCTATTTCAGATAGCGTATTGGGCTAAACTGCATCTCAAAGCGCATAAAATGGCGAGTGAAATGCACTATTATACTTATATGATAGGGCAGTCAGATACCCGATTAGATCATTTTATATTTTGTTTAATATAAGATTTCAGGGAAATTGTATCACATTTGTTCAATTTACATCGCTCCTATTTCAGATAGCTTACTGGGCTTAGCGGCATCTCAAAGCGCATGAAATGACGAGTGAAATGCACTATTAAACTTCTAGACTAGGGCGAACAGAGACCCGATTAGATCATTTTACATTATGGTTAATTTAAGAATTCAGCGAAATTCTATCACATTTGTTCAATTTACGTCGCTACTATTTCAGATAGCTTACTGGGCTTAGCGGCATCTCAAAGCGCATGAAATGACGAGTGAAATGCACTATTAAACTTCTAGGCTAGGGCGAACAGAGACCCGATTAGATCATTTTATATTACGGTTAATATAAGAATTCAGCGTAATTCTATCACATTTGTTCAACTTACGTCGCTCCTATTTCAGATAGCGTACTGGGCTAGGCGGCATCTTAAAGCGCGTGGAATGGCGAGTAAAATGCTCTATGAAACTTTTGGGTAGGGCAAACAGAGACCCGATTAGATCATTTCATATTATGGTTAATTTAAGAATTCAGCAAAATTCTATCACATTTGTTCAACTTACGTCGCTCCTATTTCAGATAGCGTACTGGGCTAGGCGGTATCTTAAAGCGCGTGGAATGGCGAGTAAAATGCACTACTAAACTTCTATGATAGGGCAATCAGAGACCCGATTAGATCATTTTATATTTTGGTTAATATAAGAATTCAGCGAAATTCTTTCGCATTTGTTCAATTTACGTCGCTCCTATTACAGATAGCTTATTGTGCTTAGCGGCATCTCAAAGCGCATGAAGTGACGAGTAAAATGCACTATTAAGCTTCTATGATAGGGCAATCAGAGACCCGATTAGATCATTTTACATTAAGGTTAATATAAGATTTCAGGGAAATTCTATCACATTTTTCAATTTACGTGACTCCTATTTCAGATTGCGTATTGTGCTATGCGGCTTCTCAAAGCGCATGAAATGGCGTGTAAAATGCACTATTAAACTTCTAGGGTAGGGCAAACAGAGACCCGATTATATCATTTTATATTATGGTTAATAAAAGAATTCAGCGAAATTCTATCACATTTGTTCAACTTACGTCGCTCCTATTTCAGATAGCGTATTGGGCTACGCGGCATCTCAAAGCGCATGAAATGGCGAGTGAAATGCACTATTATACTTCTATGGTAGGGCGAACAGAGACCCGATTGGATTATTTTACATTAAGGTTAATATAAGAATTCACGGAAATTCTATCACATTTGTTCAATTTACGTCGCTCCTATTTCAGATAGCGTATTGGGCTAAGCGGCATTTCAAAGCGCATGAAATGGCTAGTAAAATGCACTATTAAACTTCTAGGATAAGCCAAACAGACACCCGATTGGATTTTATATTACGGTTAATATAAGAATTCAGCGTAATTCTATCACATTTGTTCAACTTACGTCGCTCCTATTTCAGATAGCATACTGGGCTAGGCGGCATCTTAAAGCGCGTGGAATGGCGAGTAAAATCCACTACTAAACTTCTATGATAGGGCAATCAGAGACCTGATTAGATCATTTTGTATTTTGTTTAATATAAGATTTCAGCGAAGTTCTATCACATTTGTTCAATTTACGTCGCTCCTATTTCAGATAGCGTATTGGTCTAAGCGGCATCTCAAAGCGCATGAAATGACGAGTGAAATGCACTATTAGACTTCTAGGATAAGGCAAACAGAGACCCGATTAGATCATTTTATATTTCGTTTAATATAACATTCCAGGGAAATTCTATTACATTTGTTCAATTTACGTCGCTCCTATTTCAGATAGCGTATTGGTCTAAGCGGCGTCTCAAAGCGCATGAAATGGCGAGTAAAATGCACTATTAAACTTCTAGGGTAGGGCAAACAGGGACCCGATAAGATCATTTTATATTATGGTTAATTTAAGAATTCAGCGAAATTGTATCACATTTGTTCAATTTACGTGACTCCTATTTCAGATTGCGTATTGGGCTAAGCGGCATCTCAAAGCGCGTGGAATGGCGAGTAAAATGCACTACTAAACTTCTATGATAGGGCCAACAGAGACCCGATTAGATCATTTTATATTTTGTTTAATATAAGAATTAAGGGAAATTCTATCACATTTGTTCAATTTCCGTCGCTCGTATTTCAGATAGCGTACTGGGCTAGGCGGCATCTTAAAGCGCGTGGAATGGCGAGTAAAATGCACTATTAAACTTCTAGGGTAGGGCAATCAGAGACCCGATTAGATCATTTTATATTTTGGTTAATATAAGAATTCAGGGAAATTCTATCACATTTGTTCAATTTACGTCGCTCCTATTTCAGAGAGCGTATTGGTCTAAGCGGCATCTCAATGCGCATGAAATGGCGAGTAAAATGCACTATTAAACTCCTAGGGTAGGGCGAACAGAGACCCGATTAGATCATTTTATATTACGGTTAATTTAAGAATTCAGCGTAATTCTATCACATTTGTTCAACTTACGTCGCTCCTATTTCAGATAGCGTATTGGGCTACGCGGCATCTCAAAGCGCATGAAATGGCGAGTGAAATGCACTATTAGACTTCTATGGTAGGGCGAACAGAGACCCGATTGGATTATTTTACATTAAGGTTAATATAAGAATTCAGCGTAATTCTATCACATTTGTTCAACTTACGTCGCTCCTATTTCAGATAGCGTATTGGTCTAAGCGGCATCTCAAAGTGCATAAAATGTCGAGTGAAATGCACTGTTAAACTTCTATGATAGGGCAATCAGAGACCCGATTAGATCATTTTATATTTCGTTTAATATAACATTTCAGGGAAATTCTATCACATTTGTTCAATTTACGTCGCTCCTATTTCATATAGCTTATTGGGCTTAGCGGCATCTCAAAGCGCATAAAATGTCGAGTGAAATGCACTGTTAAACTTCTATTATAGGGCAATCAGAGACCCGATTAGATCATTTTATATTTTGTTTAATTTAAGAATTCAGCAAAATTCTATCACATTTGTTCAACTTACGTCGCTCCTATTTCAGTTAGCGTATTCGGCTAAGCGGCCTCTCAAAGCGCATGAAATGGCGAGTAAAATGGAATACTAAACTTCTAGGATAAGGCAAACAGAGACCCGATTAGATCATTTTATATTACGGTTAATATAAGAATTCAGCGTAATTCTATCACATTCGTTCAATTTACGTCGCTCCTACTTCAGATAGCGTACAGGCCTAGGCGGCATCATAAAGCGCGTGGAATGGCGAGGGGAATGCACTACTAAACATCTATGATAGGGCAATCAGAGACCCGATTAGATCATTTTATATTTTGGTTAATACAAGAATTAAGCGAAATTCTATCACATTGGTCAATTTACGTCGCTCCTATTTCAGATAGCTTATTGCGCTAAGCGGCATCTCAAAGCGCATGAAATAACGAGTGAAATGCACTATTAAACTTCTAGGGTAAGGCGAACAGAGACCCGAGTAGATCATTTTACATTAAGGTGAATATAAGAATTCAGCGAAATTCTATCACATTTGTTCAATTTACGTCGTTGATATTTCAGATAGCTTATTGGGCTAAGCGGCATCTCAAAGCGCATGAAGTGACGAGTAAAATGCACTATTAAGCTTCTATGATAGGGCAATCAGAGACCCGATTAGATCATTTTACATTAAGGTTAATATAAGATTTCAGGGAAATTCTATCACATCTTTCAATTTACGTGACTCCTATTTCAGATAACGTATTGGGCTAAGCGGCATCTCAAAGCGCATGAAATGGCGAACAAAATTCACTATTAAACTTCTAGGCTAGGGCGAACAGAGACCAGATTGGATCATTTTATATTTTGGTTGATATAAGAATTCTGCGAAATTCTATCACATTTGTTGAATTTACGTCGCTCCTATTTCAGATAGCGTATTGGGCTATGCGGCGTCTCAAAGCGCATGAAATGGCGAGTGAAATGCACCATTAGGCTTCTATGGTAGGGCGAACAGAGACCCGATTAGATCATTTTACATTAAGGTTAATATAAGAATTCACGGAAATTCCTATCACATTTGTTCAATTTACGTCGCTCCTATTTCAGATAGCGTATTGGGCTATGCGGCATCTCAAAGCGCATGATATGGCGAGTAAAATGCAGTATTAAACTTCTAGGGTAAGGCAAACAGAGACCAGATGAGATCATTTTATATTATGGTTAATAAAGAATTCAGCGAAATTCTATCACATTTGTTCAACTTACATCGCTCCTATTTCAGATAGCGTACTGGGCTAGGCGGCATCTTAAAGCGCGTGGAATGGCGAGTAAAATGCACTACTAAACTTCTATGATAGGGCAATCAGAGACCCGATTAGATCATTTTATATTTTGTTTAATATAAGATTTCAGGGAAATTGTATCACATTTGTTCAATTTACGTCGCTCCTATTTCAGATAACGTATTCGGCTAAGCGGCATCTCAAAGCGCATGAAGTGGCGAATAAAATTCACTATTAAACTTCTAGGCTAGGGCGAACAGAGACCAGATCAGATCATTTTACATTATGGTTAATAAAAGAATTCAGCGAAATTCTATCACATTTGTAGCGGCACTTCCCGACCTCGCCAGCAGAGGGTTCAGCGGCGCACCGACTTTCCCGCAAGTCCACGACCATCCTGCGCTTTGTATATATACTCCTACGACCTGACCCTCACTATCCCGCGTCTAAGGCACGGGCCTGCTAGGTAGCCTTACTGACGAGTCCACTAGCAGGCCCCGGACGAAACGCTCTATCCTCTTTCCTCCTTCCTTTCTTTTCTGAAATCCCTGCGCAGCTCCACCGCTTCACATTTGTTCAATTTACATCGCTCCTATTTCAGATAGCGTATTGGGCTAAGCGGCATCTCAAAGCGCATGAAATGACGAATAAAATGCACTATTAAACTTCTAGGGTAGGGCAAACGGAGACCCGATTAGATCATTTTATGTTATGGTTAATTTAAGAATTCAGCAAAATTCTATCACATTTGTTCAACTTACATCGCTCCTATTTCAGATAGCGTACTGGGCTAGGCGGCATCTTAAAGCGCGTGGAATGGCGAGTAAAATGCACTACTAAACTTCTATGATAGGGCAATCAGAGACCCGATTAGATCATTTTATATTATGGTTAATTTAAGAATTCAGCGATATTCTATTACATTTGTTCAATTTAAGTCGCTCCTAATTCAGATAGCGTACTGGGCTAGGCGGCATCTTAAAGCGCGTGGAATGGCGAGTAAAATGCACTATTAAACATCTATGATAGGGCAATCAGAGACCCGATTAGATCATTTTATATTATGGTTAATTTAAGAATTCAGCGAAATTCTATCACATTTGTTCAATTTACGTCGCTCCTATTTCAGATAGCGTATTGGGCTAAGGGGTATCTCAATGCGCATGAAATGGCGAGTAAAATGCACTATTAAACTTGTATGATAGGGCAATCAGAGACTCGATTAGATCATTTTATATTTTGTTTAATATCAGATTTCAGGGAAAAGTGTGAATTTTGTTCAATTTACGTCGCTCATATTTCAGATAGCGTATTGGGCTAAGCGGCACCTGAACGTGCACCAAATGACGAATGAAATGCACTATTAAACTTCTAGGGGAGGGCGAACAGAGACCCGATTAGAACATTTTACATTAAGGATAATATAAGTATTCAGCGATATTCTATCACATTTGTTCAATTAACGTCGCTCCTATTTCAGATATCGTATTGAGCTAAACGGCATCACAAAGCGCATGAAATGACGAGTGAAATCCACTATTAAACTTCTATGATAGGGCGAACATAGACCCGATTAGATCATTTTACATTAAGGTTAATATAAGAACCCAGGGAAATTCTATCACATTTGTTCAATTTACGTCGCTCCTATTTCAGATAGCGTACTGGGCTAGGCGGCATCTTAAAGCGCGTGGAATGGCGAGTAAAATGCACTATTAAACTTCGATGATAGGGCGATCAGTGACCCGAATAGATCATTTTATATTTGGGTTAATATAAGGATTCAGGGAAATTCTATCACATTTGTTCAATTTACGTCGCTCCTATTTCAGATAGCGCATTGGGCTAAGCGGCATCTCAAAGCGCATGAAATGGCGAGTAAAATGCACTATTAAACTTCTAGGGTAGGGCAAACAGAGACCCGATTAGATCATTTCATATTATGGTTAATTTAAGAATTCTGCAAAATTCTATCACATTTGTTCAATTTACGTCGCTCCTATTTCGGATAGTCTACTGGGCCAGCCGGCATCTTAAAGCGCGTGGAATAGCGAGTGAAATACACTATTAAACTTCTAGGGTAGGGCGAACAGAGACCCGATTAGATCATTTTACATTAAGGTTAATATAAGAATTCAGCGAAATTCTATTACATTTGTTCAATTTACGTCGCTCCTATTTCAGATAGCGTACTGGGCTAGGCGGAATCTTAAAGCGCGTGGAATGGCGGGTGAAATGCACTATTAAATTTCAATGGTAGGGCAATCAGAGACCAGATTAGATCATTTTATACTTTGGTTAATGTAAGATTTCAGCGAAATTCTATCACATTTGGTCAATTTAGGTCGCTCCTATTTCAGATAGGGTACCGGGCTAGGCGGCATCTTAAAGCGCGTGTAATGGCACGTGAAATGCACTATTAAACTTCAATGATAGGGCGAACAGAGACCCGATTAGATCATTTTATATTATGGTTAATTTAAGAATTCAGCGATATTCTATTACATTTGTTCAATTTAAGTCGCTCCTAATTCAGATAGCGTACTGGGCTAGGCGGCATCTTAAAGCGCGTGGAATGGCGAGTAAAATGCACTATTAAACATCTATGATAGGGCAATCAGAGACCCGATTAGATCATTTTATATTATGGTTAATTTAAGAATTCAGCGAAATTCTATCACATTTGTTCAATTTACGTCGCTCCTATTTCAGATAGCGTATTGGGCTAAGGGGTATCTCAATGCGCATGAAATGGCGAGTAAAATGCACTATTAAACTTGTATGATAGGGCAATCAGAGACTCGATTAGATCATTTTATATTTTGTTTAATATCAGATTTCAGGGAAAAGTGTGAATTTTGTTCAATTTACGTCGCTCATATTTCAGATAGCGTATTGGGCTAAGCGGCACCTGAACGTGCACCAAATGACGAATGAAATGCACTATTAAACTTCTAGGGGAGGGCGAACAGAGACCCGATTAGAACATTTTACATTAAGGATAATATAAGTATTCAGCGATATTCTATCACATTTGTTCAATTAACGTCGCTCCTATTTCAGATATCGTATTGAGCTAAACGGCATCACAAAGCGCATGAAATGACGAGTGAAATCCACTATTAAACTTCTATGATAGGGCGAACATAGACCCGATTAGATCATTTTACATTAAGGTTAATATAAGAACCCAGGGAAATTCTATCACATTTGTTCAATTTACGTCGCTCCTATTTCAGATAGCGTACTGGGCTAGGCGGCATCTTAAAGCGCGTGGAATGGCGAGTAAAATGCACTATTAAACTTCGATGATAGGGCGATCAGTGACCCGAATAGATCATTTTATATTTGGGTTAATATAAGGATTCAGGGAAATTCTATCACATTTGTTCAATTTACGTCGCTCCTATTTCAGATAGCGCATTGGGCTAAGCGGCATCTCAAAGCGCATGAAATGGCGAGTAAAATGCACTATTAAACTTCTAGGGTAGGGCAAACAGAGACCCGATTAGATCATTTCATATTATGGTTAATTTAAGAATTCTGCAAAATTCTATCACATTTGTTCAATTTACGTCGCTCCTATTTCGGATAGTCTACTGGGCCAGCCGGCATCTTAAAGCGCGTGGAATAGCGAGTGAAATACACTATTAAACTTCTAGGGTAGGGCGAACAGAGACCCGATTAGATCATTTTACATTAAGGTTAATATAAGAATTCAGCGAAATTCTATTACATTTGTTCAATTTACGTCGCTCCTATTTCAGATAGCGTACTGGGCTAGGCGGAATCTTAAAGCGCGTGGAATGGCGAGTAAAATGCACTATTAAACTTCTATGATAGGGCAATCAGAGACCCGATTAGATCATTTTATATTTTGGTTAATATAAGAATTCAGCGAAATTCTATCACATTTGTTCAATTTACGTCGCTCCTATATCAGATAGCGTATTGGGCTAAGCGGCATCTCAAAGCGCATGAAATGACGAGTGAAATGCAATACTAAACTTCTAGGGTAGGGCGAACATAGACCCGATTAGATCGTTTTACATTAAGGTTCATATAAGAATCCAGGGAAATTCTATCACATTTGTTCAATTTACGTCGCTCCTATTTCAGATAGTGTATTTGGCTAAGCGGCAACCCAAAGAGCATGAAATGACGAGTGAAATGCACTATTAAACTTCTAGGGTAAGGCAAACAGAGACCCGATTAGATTGTATTATATTACGGTTAATATAAGAATTTAGCGTAATTCTATCACAATTGTTCAACTTACGTCGCTCCTATTTCAGATAGCGTACTGGGCTAGGCGGCATCTTAAAGCGCGTGGAATGGCGAGTAAAATGCACTATTAAACTTCTATGATAGGGCAATCAGAGACCCGATTAGATCATTTTATATTATGGTTAATTTAAGAATTCAGCGAAATTCTATCACATTTGTTCAATTTACGACGCTCCTATTTCAGATAGCGTATTGGGCTATGCGGTATCTCAATGCGCATGAAATGGCGAGTAAAATGCACTATTAAACTTGTATGATAGGGCAATCAGAGACTCGATTAGATCATTTTATATTTTGTTTAATATCAGATTTCAGGGAAATTCTATCACATTTGTTCAATTCATGTCGCTCATATTTCATATAGCGTATTGGGCTAAGCCGCATCTCAAAGTGCATGAAATGGCGAGTAAAATGCACTATTAAAATCCTAGGGCAGGGCAAACAGAGACCCGATTAGATCATTTTATATTCTGGTTAATTTAAGAATTCAGCGAAATTCTATCACATTTGCTCAATTTACGTCGCTCCTATTTCAGATAGTGTACTGGGCTAGGAGGCATCTTAAAGCGCGTGGAATGGCGAGCAAAATGCACTATTAAATTTCTATGATAGGGCAATCAGAGACCCGATTAGATCATTTTATATTTTGGTTCATATAAGAATTCAGCGAAATTCTATTACATTTGTTCAATTTACGTCGCTCCTATTTCAGATAGCTTATTGGGCTAAGCGGCACCTCAAAGTGCATCAAATGACGAATGAAATGCACTATTAAACTTCTAGGGGAGGGCGAACAGAGACTCGATTAGATCATTTTACATTAAGGATAATATAAGTATTCAGCGATATTCTATCACATTTGTTCAATTTACGTCGCTCCTATTTCAGATATCGTATTGAGCTAAACGGCATCACAAAGCGCATGAAATGGCGAGGAAAATGCACTATTAAACTTCTAGGGTAGGGCAAACGGAGACCCGATTAGATCATTTCATCTTATGGTTAATTTAAGAATTCTGCAAAATTCTATCACATTTGTTCAATTTACGTCGCTCCTATTTCAGATAGCGTATAGGGCTAAGCGGCATCTCAGAGCGCATGAAATGGCGAGTAAAATGCACTATTATACTTCTAGGGTAGGGCAAATAGAGACCCGATTAGATCATTTTATATTATGGTTAATTTAAGAATTCAGCAAAATTCTATCACATTTGTTCAATTTACGTCGCTCCTATTTCAGATAGCGTACTGGGCTAGACGGCATCTTAAAGCGCGTGGAATGGCGTGTATAATGCACTATTAAACTTCTATGATAGGGCAATCAGAGACCCGATTAGATCATTTTATATTTTGGTTAATATAAGAATTCAGCGAAATTCTATCACATTTGTTCAATTTACGTCGCTCCTATATCAGATAGCGTATTGGGCTAAGCGGCATCTCAAAGCGCGTGGAATGGCGAGTATAATGCACTATTAAACTTCTATGATAGGGCAATCAGAGACCCGATTAGATCATTTTATATTTTGGTTAATATAAGAATTCAGCGAAATTCTATCACATTTGTTCAATTTACGTCGCTCCTATTTCAGATAGCTTATTGGGCTAAGCGGCATTTCAAAGCGCATGAAAGGACGAGTGAAATCCACTATTAAACTTCTAGGGTAGGGCAAATAGAGACCCGATTATATCATTTTATATTATGGTTAAATTAAGAATTCAGCAAAATTCTATCACATTTGTTCAATTTTCGTCGCTCCTATTTCAGATAGCGTACTGGGCTAGGCGGCATCTCAAAGCGCATGAAATGGCGAATAAAATGCACTATTAAACTTCTAGGGTAGGGTAAACAGAGACCCGATTAGATCATTTTATATTACGGTTAATATAAGAATTCATCGTAATTCTATCACATTTGTTCAGCTTACGTCGCTCCTATTTCAGATAGCGTATTGGGCTAAGCGGCATCTCAAAGCGCATGAAATGGAGAGTAAAATGCACTATTAAACTTCTAGGGTAGGGCAAACAGAGACCCGATTATATAATTTTATATTATGGCTAATTTAAGAATTCAGCAAAGTTCTATCACATTTGTTCAATTTACGTCGCTCCTATTTCAGATAGCGTACTGGGCTAGGGGGCACCCTAAAGCGCGAGGAATGGCGAGTGAAATGCACTACTAAGCTTCTATGATAGGGCAATCAGAGACCCGAATAGATCATTTTATATTTTGGTTAATATAAGAATTTAGCGAAATTCTATCACATTTGTTCAATTTACGTCGCTGATATTTTAGATAGCGTATTGGGCTAACCGGCATCCCAAAGCGCGTGGAATGGCGACTAAAATGCACTATTAATCTTCTATGATAGGGCAGTCAGAGACCCGATTAGATCATTTAATATTTTGGTTAATATAAGAATTCAGCGAAATTCTATCACATTTGTTCAATTTACGTCGCTCCTATTTCAGATAGCGTACTGGGCTCGGCGGCATCTTAAAGCGCGTGGAAGGGCGAGTAAATCCACTGCTAAACTTCTATGATAGGGCAATCAGAGACCCGATGAGATCATTTTATATTTTGGTTAAGATAAGAATTCAGCGAAATTCTATCACATTTGTTCAATTTACGTCGCTCCTATTTCAGATAGCTTACTGGGCTAGGCGGCATCTTAAAGCGCGTGGAATGGCGACTAAAATGCACTATTAAACTTCTATGATAGGGCAATCAGAGACCCGATTAGATCATTTTATATTTTGTTTAATATAAGATTTCAGGAAAATTCTATCACATTTGTTCAATTTACGTCGCTCCTATTTCAGATAGCGTATTGGGCTAGGCGTCATCTTAAAGCGCGTGGAATGGCGACTAAAATGCACTATAGAACTTCTATGATAGGGCAATCACAGGCCCGATTAGATCATTTCATATTTTGGTTAAGATAAGGATTCAGCGAAATTCTATCACATTTGTTCAATTTACGTCGCTAATATTTCAGATAGCGTATTGGGTTAAGCGGCATCTCAAAGCGCAAGAAATGGCGAGTAAAATGCACTATTAAACTTCTATAATGGGGCAATCAGAGACCCGATTAGATCATATTATGTTTTGGTTAATATAAGAATTCAGCGGAATTCTATCACATTTGTTGAACTTACGTCGCTCCTATTTCAGATAGTTTATTGGGCTAAGCGGCATCTCAAAGCGCATGAAATGGCGAGTAAAATGCACTATTAAACTTCCAGGGTAGGGCAAGCAGAGACCCGATTAGATCGTTTTATATTATGGTTAATATAAGAATTCAGGGAAATTCTATCACATTTGTTCAATTTACGTCGCTGATATTTTAGATAGCGTATTGGCCTAAGCGGCATCTCAAAGCGCAAGAAATGGCGAGTAAAATGCACTATTAAACTTCTAGGCTAGGGCGAACAGAGACCCGATTATAACAAATTTTATATTATGGTTAATTTAAGAATTCATCAAAATTCTATCACATTTGTTCAATTTACGCCGCTCCTATTTCAGATAGCGTACTGGGCTAAGCGGCATTTCAAAGCGCATCAAATGACGAGTGAAATGCCCTATTAAACTTCTAGGGTAGGGCGAACAGAGACCCGATTAGATCATTTTATATTATGGTTAATTTAAGAATTCAGCAAAATTCTATCACATTTGTTCAATTTTCGTCGCTCCTATTTCAGATAGCGTACTGGGCTAGGCGGCATCTCAAAGCGCATGAAATGGCGAATAAAGTGCACTATTAAACTTCTAGGGTAGGGCAAACAGAGACCCGATTATAACAAATTTTATATTATGGTTAATTTAAGAATTCATCAAAATTCTATCACATTTGTGCAATTTACGTCGCTCCTATTTCAGATAGCGTACTGGGATAGCCGGCATCTTAAAGCGCGTGGAATGGCGACTAAAATGCGCTATTGAACTTCAATGATAGGGCAATCACAGACCCGATTAGATCATTTCATATTTTGGTTAATATAAGAATTCAGCGAAATTCTATCACATTTGTTCAATTTACGCCGCTCCTATTTCAGATAGCGTACTGGGCTAAGCGGCATTTCAAAGCGCATCAAATGACGAGTGAAATGCACTATTAAACTTCTAGGGTAGGGCGAACAGAGACCCGATTAGATCATTTTATATTATGGTTATTTAAGAATTCAGCAAAATTCTATCACATTTGTTCAATTTACGTCGCTTCTATTTCAGATAGCGTACTGGGCTAGGAGGAATCTTAAAGCGCGTGGAATGGCGAGTAAAATGCACTATTAAACTTCTATGATACGGCAATCAGTGACCCGATTGGATCATTTTATATTTTGGTTAATATAAGAATTCAGAGCAATTCTATCACATTTGTTCAATTTACGTCTCTCCTATTTCAGATAGCGTATTGGGCTAAGCGGCACCTCAAAGCGCATGAAATGGCGAGTAAAATGCACTATTAAACTTCTAGGCTAGGGCGAACAGAGACCCGATTATAACAAATTTTATATTATGGTTAATTTAAGAATTCAGCAAAATTCTATCACATTTGTTCAATTTACGTCGCTCCTAGTTCAGATAGCGTACTGGGCTAGGCGGCATCTTAAAGCGCGTGGTATGGCGAGTAAAATGCACTATTGAACTTCTATGATAGGGCAATCAGAGAACCGATTAGATAATTTTATATTATGGTTAATTCAAGAATTCAGCAAAATTCTATCACATTTGCTCAATTTACGTCGCTCCTATTTCAGATAGCGTACTGGGATAGGCGGCATCTTGAAGCGCGTGCAATGGCGACTAAAATGCACTATTGAACTTCTATGGTAGGGCAATCGCAGACCCGATTAGATCATTTCATATTTTGGTTAATATAAGAATTCAGCGAAATTCTATCACATTTGTTCAATTTACGTCGCTCCTATTTCAGATAGGGTGTTGGGCTAAGCGGCATCTCAAAGCGCATGAAATGACGAGTGAAACGCACTATTAAACTTCTAGGGTAGGGCGAACAGAGACCCGATTAGATCATTTTATATTATGGTTAATTCAAGAATTCAGCAAAATTCTATCACATTTGTTCAATTTACGTCGCTCGTATTTCAGATAGCTTACTGGGCTAGGCGGCATCTTAAAGCGCGTGGAATGGCGACTAAAATGGACAATTAAACTTCTATGATAGGGCAATCAGAGACCCGATTAGATCATTTTATATTTTGTTTAATATAAGATTTCAGGAAAATTCTATCACATTTGTTCAATTTACGTCGCTCCTATTTCAGATACCGTATTGGGCTAGGCGGCATCTTAAAGCGCGTGGAATGGCGACTAAAATGCACTATAGAACTTCTATGATAGGGCAATCACAGACCCGATTAGATCATTTCATATTTTGGTTAAGATAAGGATTCAGCGAAATTCTATCACATTTGTTCAATTTACGTCGCTGATATTTCAGATAGCGTATTGGGTTAAGCGGCAGCTCAAAGCGCAAGAAATGGCGAGTAAAATGCACTATTAAACTTCTATAATGGGGCTATCAGAGACCCGATTAGATCATATTATGTTTTGGTTAATATAAGAATTCAGCGAAATTCTATCACATTTGTTGAACTTACGTCGCTCCTATTTCAGATAGTTTATTGGGCTAAGCGGCATCTCAAAGCGCATGAAATGGCGAATAAAATGCACTATTAAACTTCTAGGCTAGGGCGAACAGAGACCCGATTATATCATTTTACATTATGGTTAATGAAAGAATTCAGCGAAATTCTATCACATTTGTTCAATTTACATCGCTCCTATTTCAGGCAAAGTATTGGGCTAAGCGGCATCTCAAAGCGAATGAAATGACGAGTGAAATGCACTATTAAACTTCTAGGGCAGGGCAAACAGAGACCCGATTAGATCATTTTATATTATGGTTAATTTAAGAATTCAGCAAAATTCTATCACATTTGTTCAATTTACGTCGCTCCTATTTCAGATAGCCTATTGGCCTACGCGGCATCTCAAAGAGCATGAAATGGCGAGTAAAATGCACTATTGAATTTCTAGGGTAGGCCAAACAGAGGCTCGATTAGATCATTTTATATTATGGTTAATTTAAGAATTCAGCAAAATTCTATCACATTTGTTCAATTTACGTTGCTCCTATTTCAGATAGCGTACTGGGCTAGGCGGCATCTTAAAGCGCGTGGAATGGCGAGTGAAATGCACTATTAAACTTCTATGATAGGTCAATCAGAGACCCGATCAGATCATTTTATATTTTGGTTAATATAAGAATTCAGCGAAATTCTATCACATTTGTTCAATTTACGTCGCTCCTATTTCAGATAGCGGACTGGTCTAGGCGGCATCTTAAAGCGCGTGGTATGGCGAGTAAAATGCACTATTAAACTTCTATGATAGGGCAATCAGTGACCCGATTAGATCATTTTCTGTTATGGTTAATTTAAGAATTCAGCAAAATTCTATCACATTTGTTCAATTTACGTCGCTCCTATTTCAGATAGGGTATTGGGATAAAAGGCATCTCAAAGCGCATGACATGGCGAGTAAAATGCACTGTTAAACTTCTAGGGTAGGGCAAACAGAGACCCGATTAGATCATTTTATATTATGGTTAATTTAAGAATTCAGCAAGATTCTATGACATTTGTTCAACTTACGTCGCTCCTATTTCAGATAGCCTATTGGCGTAAGCGGCATCTCAAAGCGCATGAAATGGCGAGTAAAATGCACTATTAAACTTCCAGGGTAGGGCAAACAGAGACCCGATTAGATCATTTTATATTATGGTTAATTTAAGAATTCAGCGAAATTCTATCACATTTGTTCAATTTACGTCGCTCCTATTGCAGATAGCGTATTGGGCTAAGCGGCATCTCAAAGCGCATGAAATGATTAGTGAAATGCACTATTAAACTTCTAGGGTAGGGCGAACAGAGACCCGAATAGATCATTTTACATTAAGGTTAATATAAGAATTCAGGGAAACACTATCACATTTGTTCAATTTTCGTCGCTCATATTTCAGATAGCGGATTGGGCTAAGCGGCATCTCTAAGCGCATTAAATGGCGCATAAAATGCACTATTAAATTTCTACGATAAGGCAATCAGTGACCAGATTAGATTTTATTTTATATTATGGTTAATTTAATAATTCAGCAAAATTCTATCACATTTGTTCAGTTTACGTCGCTCCTATTTCAGATAGCGTACTGGGCTAGGCGGCATCTTAAAGCGCGTGGAATGGCGAGTAAAATGCACTATTAAACTTCTATGATAGGGCAATCAGTGACCAGATTAGATCATTTTATATTTTGGTTAATATAAGAATTCAGCGAAATTCTATCACATTTGTTCAATTTACGTCGCTCCTATTTCAGATAGCGTATTGGGCTAAGCGGCATCTCAAAGCGCATGAAATGACGAATGAAATGTACTATTAAACTTCTAGGGTAGGGCGAACAGAGACCCGACTAGATCATTTTACATTAAGGTTAATATAAGAATTCAGGGAAATTCTGTCACATTTGTTCAATTTTCATCCCTCCTATTTCAGATAGCGTACTGGGCTAGGCTGCATCTTAAAGCGCGTGGAATGGCGACTAAAATGCACTATTAATCTTCTATGATAGGGCAGTCAGAGACCCGATTAGATCGTTTAATATTTTGGTTAATATAAGAATTCAGCGAAATTCTATCACATTTGTTCAATTTACGTCGCTCCTATTTCAGATAGCGGACTGGGCTAGGCGGCATCTTAAAGCGCGTGGTATGGCGAGTAAAATGCACTATTAAACTTCTATGATAGGGCAATCAGTGACCCGATTAGATCATTTTCTGTTATGGTTAATTTAAGAATTCAGCGAAATTCTATCACATTTGTTCAATTTACGTCGCTCCTATTTCAGATAGGGTATTGGGATAAAAGGCGTCTCAAAGCGCATGACATGGCGAGTAAAATGCACTGTTAAACTTCTAGGGTAGGGCAAACAGAGACCCGATTAGATCATTTTATATTATGGTTAATTTAAGAATTCAGCAAGATTCTATGACATTTGTTCAACTTACGTCGCTCCTATTTCAGATAGCCTATTGGCGTAAGCGGCATCTCAAAGCGCATGAAATGGCGAGTAAAATGCACTATTAAACTTCCAGGGTAGGGCAAACAGAGACCCGATTAGATCATTTTATATTATGGTTAATTTAAGAATTCAGCGAAATTCTATCACATTTGTTCAATTTACGTCGCTCCTATTGCAGATAGCGTATTGGGCTAAGCGGCATCTCAAAGCGCATGAAATGATGAGTGAAATGCACTATTAAACTTCTAGGGTAGGGCGAACAGAGACCCGAATAGATCATTTTACATTAAGGTTAATATAAGAATTCAGGGAAACACTATCACATTTGTTCAATTTTCGTCGCTCATATTTCAGATAGCGGATTGGGCTAAGCGGCATCTCTAAGCGCATGAAATGGCGCATAAAATGCACTATTAACCTTCTAGGGTAGGGTAAACAGAGACCCGATTAGATCATTTTATATTACGGTTAATATAAGAATTCATCGTAATTCTATCACATTTGTTCAGCTTACGTCGCTCCTATTTCAGATAGCGTATTGGGCTAAGCGGCATCTCAAAGCGCATGAAATGGAGAGTAAAATGCACTATTAAACTTCTAGGGTAGGGCAAACAGAGACCCGATTATATAATTTTATATTATGGTTAATTTAAGAATTCAGCAAAGTTCTATCACATTTGTTCAATTTACGTCGCTCCTATTTCAGATAGCGTACTGGGCTAGGGGGCACCCTAAAGCGCGTGGAATGTCGAGAGAAATGCACTATTAAACTTCTATGATAGGGCAATCAGAGACCCGATTAGATCATTTTATATTATGGTTAATTTAAGAATTCAGCGAAATTCTATCACATTTGTTCAATCTTCGTCGCTCCTATTTCAGATAGCGTATTGGGCTAAGCGGCATCTCAAAGCGCAAGAAATGGCGAGTAAAATGCACTATTAAACTTCTAGGGTAGGGCAAACAGAGACCCGATTAGATCATTTTGTATTATGGTTAATTTAAGAATTCAGCGAAATTCTATCACATTTGTTCAACTTACGTCGCTCCTATTTCAGATAGCGTACTGGTCTAGGCCGCATCTTAAAGAGCGTGGAAGGGCGAGTAAAATGCACTACTAAACTTCTATGATAGGGTAATCAGAGACCCGATTAGATCATTTTATATTCTGTTTAATATAAGATTTCAGCGAAATTCTATCACATTTGTTCAATTTACGTCGTTGCTATTCCTGTTAGCGTACTGGGCTAGGCGGCATCTCAAAGCGCATGAAATGACGAGTGAAATGTACTATTAAACTTCTAGGGTAGGGCGAACAGAGACCCGACTAGATCATTTTACATTAAGGTTAATATAAGAATTCAGGGAAATTCTGTCACATTTGTTCAATTTTCATCCCTCCTATTTCAGATAGCGTACTGGGCTAGGCGGCATCTTAAAGCGCGTGGAATGGCGACCAAAATGCACTATTAATCTTCTATGATAGGGCAGTCAGAGACCCGATTAGATCATTTAATATTTTGGTTAATATAAGAATTCAGCGAAATTCTATCACATTTGTTCAATTTACGTCGCTCCTATTTCAGATAGCGTACTGGGCTAGGAGGAATCTTAAAGCGCGTGGAATGGCGAGTAAAATGCACTATTAAACTTCTATGATACGGCAATCAGTAACCAGATTAGATCATTTTATATTTTGGTTAATATAAGAATTCAGCGAAATTCTATCACATTTGTTCAATTTACGTCGCTCCTATTTCAGATAGCTTATTGGGCTAAGCGGCATTTCAAAGCGCATGAAAGGACGAGTGAAATCCACTATTAAACTTCTAGGGTAGGGCAAATAGAGACCCGATTATATCATTTTATATTATGGTTAATTTAAGAATTCAGCAAAATTCTATCACGTTTGTTCAATTTTCGTCGCTCCTATTTCAGATAGCGTACTGGGCTAGGCGGCATCTCAAAGCGCATGAAATGGCGAATAAAATGCACTATTAACCTTCTAGGGTAGGGTAAACAGAGACCCGATTAGATCATTTTATATTACGGTTAATATAAGAATTCATCGTAATTCTATCACATTTGTTCAGCTTACGTCGCTCCTATTTCAGATAGCGTATTGGGCTAAGCGGCATCTCAAAGCGCATGAAATGGAGAGTAAAATGCACTATTAAACTTCTAGGGTAGGGCAAACAGAGACCCGATTATATAATTTTATATTATGGTTAATTTAAGAATTCTGCAAAGTTCTATCACATTTGTTCAATTTACGTCGCTCCTATTTCAGATAGCGTACTGGGCTAGGGGGCACCCTAAAGCGCGTGGAATGGCGAGTGAAATGCACTATTAAACTTCTATGATAGGGCAATCAGAGACCCGATTAGATCATTTTATATTATGGTTAATTTAAGAATTCAGCGAAATTCTATCACATTTGTTCAATCTTCGTCGCTCCTATTTCAGATAGCGTATTCGGCTAAGCGGCATCGCAAAGCGCAAGAAATGGCGAGTAAAATGCACTACTAAACTTCTAGGGTAGGGCAAACAGAGACCCGATTAGATAATTTTATATTATGGTTAATTTAAGCATTCAGCGAGATTCTATCACATTTGTTCAATTAACGTCGCTCCTAATTCAGATAGCGTATTGGGCTAAGCGGCATCTCAAAGCGCATCAAATGACGAGTGAAATGCACTATTAAACTTCTCGGGTAGGGCAAACAGAGACCCGATTAGATCATTTTATATTACGGTTAATATAAGGATTCAGCGTAATTCTATCACATTTGTTCAACTTACGTCGCTCCTATTTCAGATAGCGTACTGGGCTAGGCGGCATCTTAAAGCGCGTGGAAGGGCGAGTAAATGCACTGCTAAACTTCTATGATAGGGCAATCAGAGACCCGATTAGATCATTTTATGTTATGGTTAATTTAAGAATTCACTGAAATTCTATCACATTTGTTGAACTTATGTCGCTCCTATTTCAGATAGTTTATTGGGCTAAGCGGCGTCTCAAAGCGCATGAAATGGCGAGTGAAATGCACTATTAAACTTCTAGGCTCGGGCAGACAGGGACCCGATTAGATCATTTTACATTAAGGTTAATATAAGAATTCAGGGAAATTCTATCACATTTGTTCAATTTACGTCGCTCCTATTTCAGATAGCGTACTGGGATAGCCGGCATCTTAAAGCGCGTGGAATGGCGACTAAAATGCACTATTGAACTTCTATGATAGGGCAATCACAGACCCGATTAGATCATTTCATATTTTGGTTAATATAAGAATTCAGCGAAATTCTATCACATTTGTTCAATTTACGGCGCTCCTATTTCAGATAGGGTATTGGGCTAAGCGGCATCTCAAAGCGCATGAAATGACGAGTGAAACGCACTATTAAACTTCTAGGGTAGGGCGAACAGAGACCAGATTAGATCATTTTATATTATGGTTAATTCAAGAATTCAGCAAAATTCTATCACATTTGTTCAATTTACATCGCTCCTATTTCAGATAGCGTATTGGGCTAGGTGGCATCTTAAAGCGCGTGGAATGGCGAGTAAAATGCACTATTAAACTTCGATGATAGGGCAATCAGAGACCCGTTTAGATCATTTTATATTTTGGTTAAAATAAGAATTCAGCGAAATTCTATCACATTTGTTCAATTTACGTCGCTCCTATTTCAGATAGCGTACTGGGCTCGGCGGCATCTTAAAGCGCGTGGAAGGGCGAGTAAATCCACTGCTAAACTTCTATGATAGGGCAATCAGAGACCCGATGAGATCATTTTATATTTTGGTTAAGATAAGAATTTAGCGAAATTCTATCACATTTGCTCAATTTACGTCGCTGATATTTTAGATAGCGTATTGGGCTAAGCGGCATCTCAAAGCGCAAGAAATGGCGAGTAAAATGCACTATTAAACTTCTAGGGTAGGGCAAACAGAGACCCGATTAGATCACTTTGTATTATGGTTAATTTAAGAATTCAGCGAAATTCTATCACATTTGTTCAACTTACGTCGCTCCTATTTCAGATAGCGTACTGGGCTAGGCCGCATCTTAAAGCGCGTGGAAGGGCGAATAAAATGCACTACTAAACTTCTATGATAGGGTAATCAGAGACCCGATTAGATCATTTTATATTCTGTTTAATATAATATTTCAGCGAAATTCTATCACATTTGTTCAATTTACGTCGTTGCTATTCCAGTTAGCGTACTGGGCTAGGCGGCAACTCAAAGCGCATGAAATGTCGAGTGAAATGCACTATTAAACTTCTAGGGCAGGGCGAACAGAGACCCGATTAGAGCATTTTACATTATGGTTAACAAAGAATTCAGCGAAATTCTATCACATTTGTTAAATTTACATCGCTCCTATTTCAGGTAGCATATTGGGCTAAGCGGCAAATCAAAGCGCATGAAATGGCGAATAAAATGCACTACTAAACTTCTAGGGTAGGGCAAACAGAGACCCGATTAGGTGACTTTATATTTTGGTTAATATAAGAATTCAGCGAAATTCTATCACATTTGTTCAATTTACGTCGCTCCTATTTCAGATAGCGTATTGGGCTAAGCGGCATCTCAAAGCGCATGAAGTGGCGAGTAGAATGCACTATTAATCTTCTAGGATAGGGCAAACGTAGACCCGATTAGATCATTTTATATTATGTTTAATTTAGGAATTCAGCAAAATTCTATCACATTTGTTCAATTTACGTCGTTCCTATTTCAGATAGCGTACTGGAGGAGGCGGCATCTCAAAGCGCGTGGAATGGCGAGCAAAATGCACTATTAAACTTCTATGACAGGGCAATCAGAGACCCGATTAGATCATTTTATATTATGTTTAATTTAAGAATTCACTGATATTCTATCACATTTGTTGAACTTATGTCGCTCCTATTTCAGATAGTTTATTGGGCTAAGCGGCGTCTCAAAGCGCATGAAATGACGAGTGAAATGCACTATTAAACTTCTAGGGTAAGGCAAACAGAGACCCGATTAGATCATTTTACATTAAGGTTAATATAAGAATTCAGCGAAATTCTATCACATTTGTTCAATTTACGTCGCTCCTATTTCAGATTGCGTACTGGGCTAAGCGGCACCACAAAGCGCATGAAATGGCGAGTGAAATGCACTATTAAACTTCTACGGTAGGGCGAACAGGGACGCGATTAGATCATTTTACATTAAGGTTAATATAAGAATTCAGGGAAATTCTATCACATTTGTTCAATTTACGTCGCTCCTATTTCAGATAGCGTATTGGGCTGAGCGGCAACTCAAAGCGCATGAAATGGCGAATAAAATGCACTACTAAACTTCTAGGGTAGGGCAAACAGAGACCCGATTAGATAATTTTATATTATGGTTAATTTAAGCATTCAGCGAGATTCTATCACATTTGTTCAATTAACGTCGCTCCTAATTCAGATAGCGTATTGGGCTAAGCGGCATCTCAAAGCGCATCAAATGACGAGTGAAATGCACTATTAAACTTCTCGGGTAGGGCAAACAGAGACCCGATTAGATCATTTTATATTACGGTTCATATAAGGATTCAGCGTAATTCTATCACATTTGTTCAACTTACGTCGCTCCTATTTCAGATAGCGTACTGGGCTAGGCGGCATCTTAAAGCGCGTGGAAGGGCGAGTAAATGCACTGCTAAACTTCTATGATAGGGCAATCAGAGACCCGATGAGATCATTTTATATTTTGGTTAAGATAAGAATTCAGCGAAATTCTATCACATTTGTTCAATTTACGTCGCTCCTATTTCAGATAGCGTATTGGGCTAAGCGGCATCTCAAAGCGCAAGAAATGGTGAGTAAAATGCACTAGTAAACTTCTAGGGTAGGGCAAACAGAGTCCCGATTAGATCATTTTATATTATGGTTAATTTAAGAATTCATCGAAATTCTATCACATTTGTTCAATTTACGTCGCTCGTATTTCAAATTGCGTACTATGCTAAGCGGCATCTCTAAGCGCATGAAATGCCGAGTATAATGCACTATTAAACTTCTAGGGTAAGGCAAACAGAGACCCGATTACATCATTTTATATTACGGTTAATACAAGGATTCAGCGTAATTCTATCACATTTGTTCAATTTACATCGCTCCCATTTCAGATAGCGTACTGGGCTAAGCGGCATCTCAAAGAGCATGAAATGTCGAGTAAAATGCACTATTAAACTTCTAGGGTAGGGCAAACAGAGACCCGATTAGATCATTTTATGTTATGGTTAATTTAAGAATTCACTGAAATTCTATCACATTTGTTGAACTTATGTCCCTCCTATTTCAGATAGTTTATTGGGCTAAGCGGCGTCTCAAAGCGCATGAAATGGCGAGTGAAATGCACTATTAAACTTCTAGGCTCGGGCAGACAGGGACCCGATTAGATCATTTTACATTAAGGTTAATATAAGAATTCAGCGAAATTCTATCACATTTGTTCAATTTACGTCGCTCCTATTTCAGATAGCGTATTGGGCTAAGCGGCATCTCAAAGCGCATGAAATGACGAATGAAATGTACTATTAAACTTCTAGGGTAGGGCGAACAGAGACCCGACTAGATCATTTTACATTAAGGTTAATATAAGAATTCAGGGAAATTCTGTCACATTTGTTCAATTTTCATCCCTCCTATTTCAGATAGCGTACTGGGCTAGGCTGCATCTTAAAGCGCGTGGAATGGCGACTAAAATGCACTATTAATCTTCTATGATAGGGCAGTCAGAGACCCGATTAGATCATTTAATATTTTGGTTAATATAAGAATTCAGCGAAATTCTATCACATTTGTTCAATTTACGTCGCTCCTATTTCAGATAGCGTACTGGGCTAGGAGGAATCTTAAAGCGCGTGGAATGGCGAGTAAAATGCACTATTAAACTTCTATGATACGGCAATCAGTAACCAGATTAGATCATTTTATATTTTGGTTAATATAAGAATTCAGCGAAATTCTATCACATTTGTTCAATTTACGTCGCTCCTATTTCAGATAGCTTATTGGGCTAAGCGGCATTTCAAAGCGCATGAAAGGACGAGTGAAATCCACTATTAAACTTCTAGGGTAGGGCAAATAGAGACCCGATTATATCATTTTATATTATGGTTAATTTAAGAATTCAGCAAAATTCTATCACGTTTGTTCAATTTTCGTCGCTCCTATTTCAGATAGCGTACTGGGCTAGGCGGCATCTCAAAGCGCATGAAATGGCGAATAAAATGCACTATTAACCTTCTAGGGTAGGGTAAACAGAGACCCGATTAGATCATTTTATATTACGGTTAACGTAAGAATTCATCGTAATTCTATCACATTTGTTCAGCTTACGTCGCTCCTATTTCAGATAGCGTATTGGGCTAAGCGGCATCTCAAAGCGCATGAAATGGAGAGTAAAATGCACTATTAAAATTCTAGGGTAGGGCAAACAGAGACCCGATTATATAATTTTATATTATGGTTAATTTAAGAATTCAGCAAAGTTCTATCACATTTGTTCAATTTACGTCGCTCCTATTTCAGATAGCGTACTGGGCTAGGGGGCACCCTAAAGCGCGTGGAATGTCGAGTGAAATGCACTATTAAACTTCTATGATAGGGCAATCAGAGACCCGATTAGATCATTTTATATTATGGTTAATTTAAGAATTCAGCGAAATTCTATCACATTTGTTCAATCTTCGTCGCTCCTATTTCAGATAGCGTATTGGGCTAAGCGGCATCTCAAAGCGCAAGAAATGGCGAGTAAAATGCACTATTAAACTTCTAGGGTAGGGCAAACAGAGACCCGATTAGATCATTTTGTATTATGGTTAATTTAAGAATTTAGCGAAATTCTATCACATTTGTTCAACTTACGTCGCTCCTATTTCAGATAGCGTACTGGTCTAGGCCGCATCTTAAAGAGCGTGGAAGGGCGAGTAAAATGCACTACTAAACTTCTATGATAGGGTAATCAGAGACCCGATTAGATCATTTTATATTATGTTTAATATAAGATTTCAGCGAAATTCTATCACATTTGTTCAATTTACGTCGTTGCTATTCCTGTTAGCGTACTGGGCTAGGCGGCATCTCAAAGCGCATGAAATGACGAGTGAAATGTACTATTAAACTTCTAGGGTAGGGCGAACAGAGTCCCGACTAGATCATTTTACATTAAGGTTAATATAAGAATTCAGGGAAATTCTGTCACATTTGTTCAATTTTCATCCCTCCTATTTCAGATAGCGTACTGGGCTAGGCGGCATCTTAAAGCGCGTGGAATGGCGACCAAAATGCACTATTAATCTTCTATGATAGGGCAGTCAGAGACCCGATTAGATCATTTAATATTTTGGTTAATATAAGAATTCAGCGAAATTCTATCACATTTGTTCAATTTACGTCGCTCCTACTTCAGATAGCGTACTGGGCTAGGAGGAATCTTAAAGCGCGTGGAATGGCGAGCAAAATGCACTATTAAACTTCTATGACAGGGCAATCAGAGACCCGATTAGATCATTTTATATTATGGTTAATTTAAGAATTCACTGAAATTCTATCACATTTGTTGAACTTATGTCGCTCCTATTTCAGATAGTTTATTGGGCTAAGCGGCATCTCAAAGCGCATGAAATGACGAGTGAAATGCACTATTAAACTTCTAGGGCAGGGCGAACAGAGACCCGATTAGAGCATTTTACATTATGGTTAACAAAGAATTCAGCGAAATTCTATCACATTTGTTAAATTTACATCGCTCCTATTTCAGGTAGCATATTGGGCTAAGCGGCAAATCAAAGCGCATGAAATGGCGAATAAAATGCACTACTAAACTTCTAGGGTAGGGCAAACAGAGACCCGATTAGGTCACTCTATATTTTGGTTAATATAAGAATTCAGCGAAATTCTATCACATTTGTTCAATTTACGTCGCTCCTATTTCAGATAGCGTATTGGGCTAAGCGGCATCTCAAAGCGCATGAAATGACGAGTGAAATGCACTATTAAACTTCTAGGGTTGGGCAAACAGAGACCCGATTAGATCATTTTATATTACTGTTAATATAAGGATTCAGCGTAATTCTATCACACTTGTTCATCTTACGTCGCTCCTATTTCAGATAGCGTACTGGGCTAGGCGGCATCTTAAAGCGCGTGGAAGGGCGAGTAAATGCACAGCTAAACTTCTATGATAGGGCAATCAGAGACCCGATGAGATCATTTTATATTTTGGTTAAGGTAAGAATTCAGCGTAATTCTATCACATTTGTTCAATTTACATCGCTCCCATTTCAGATAGCGTAGTGGGCTAAGCGGCATCTCAAAGCGCATGAAATGACGAGTAAAATGCACTATTAAACTTCTAGGGTAGGGCAAACAGAGACCCGATTAGATCATTTTATATTATGTTTAATTTAAGAATTCACTGATATTCTATCACATTTGTTGAACTTATGTCGCTCCTATTTCAGATAGTTTATTGGGCTAAGCGGCGTCTCAAAGCGCATGAAATGACGAGTGAAATGCACTATTAAACTTCTAGGGTAGGGCCAACAGAGACCCGATTAGATCATTTTACATTAAGGTTAATATAAGAATTCAGCGAAATTCTATCACATTTGTTCAATTTACGTCGCTCCTATTTCAGATAGCGTACTGGGCTAAGCGGCACCACAAAGCGCATGAAATGGCGAGTGAAATGCACTATTAAACTTCTACGGTAGGGCGAACAGGGACGCGATTAGATCATTTTACATTAAGGTTAATATAAGAATTCAGGGAAATTCTATCACATTTGTTCAATTTACGTCGCTCCTATTTCAGATAGCGTATTGGGCGGAGCGGCAACTCAAAGCGCATGAAATGGCGAATAAAATGCACTACTAAACTTCTAGGGTAGGGCAAACAGAGACCCGATTAGATAATTTTATATTATGGTTAATACAAGGATTCAGCGTAATTCTATCACATTTGTTCAATTTACATCGCTCCCATTTCAGATAGCGTACTGGGCTAAGCGGCATCTCAAAGAGCATGAAATGTCGAGTAAAATGCACTATTAAACTTCTAGGGTAGGGCAAACAGAGACCCGATTAGATCATTTTATGTTATGGTTAATTTAAGAATTCACTGAAATTCTATCACATTTGTTGAACTTATGTCGCTCCTATTTCAGATAGTTTATTGGGCTAAGCGGCGTCTCAAAGCGCATGAAATGGCGAGTGAAATGCACTATTAAACTTCTAGGCTCGGGCAGACAGAGACCCGATTAGATCATTTTACATTAAGGTTAATATAAGAATTCAGCGAAATTCTATTACATTTGTTCAATTTACGTCGCTCCTATTTCAGATAGCGTACTGGGCTAAGCGGCATCTCAAAGCGCATCAAATGACGAGTGAAATGCACTATTAAACTTCTCGGGTAGGGCAAACAGAGACCCGATTAGATCATTTTATATTACGGTTAATATAAGGATTCAGCGTAATTCTATCACATTTGTTCAACTTACGTCGCTCCTATTTCAGATAGCGTACTGGGCTAGGCGGCATCTTAAAGCGCGTGGAAGGGCGAGTAAATGCACTGCTAAACTTCTATGATAGGGCAATCAGAGACCCGATGAGATCATTTTATATTTTGGTTAAGATAAGAATTCAGCGAAATTCTATCACATTTGTTCAATTTACGTCGCTCCTATTTCAGATAGCGTATTGGGCTAAGCGGCATCTCAAAGCGCAAGAAATGGTGAGTAAAATGCACTATTAAACTTCTAGGGTAGGGCAAACAGAGTCCCGATTAGATCATTTTATATTATGGTTAATTTAAGAATTCATCGAAATTCTATCACATTTGTTCAATTTACGTCGCTCGTATTTCAAATTGCGTACTGTGCTAAGCGGCATCTCAAAGCGCATGAAATGCCGAGTATAATGCACTATTAAACTTCTAGGGTAAGGCAAACAGAGACCCGATTACATCATTTTATATTACGGTTAATACAAGGATTCAGCGTAATTCTATCACATTTGTTCAATTTACATCGCTCCCATTTCAGATAGCGTACTGGGCTAAGCGGCATCCCAAAGCGCATGAAATGGCGAGTAAAATGCACTATTAAACTTCTAGGGTAGGGCAAACAGAGACCCGTTTAGATCATTTTATGTTATGGTTAATATAAGAATTCAGGGAAATTCTATCACATTTGTTCAATTTACGTCGCTCCTATTTCAGATAGCGTATTGGGCTAACCGGCATCCCAAAGCGCATGAAATGGCGAGTAAAATGCACTATTAAACTTCTAGGGTAGGGCAAACAGATACCCGATTATATCATTTTATATTATGGTTAATATAAGAATTCAGCGAAATTCTATCACATTTGTTCAATTTACGTCGCTCCTATTTCAGATAGCTTATTGGGCTAAGCGGCATCTTAAAGCGCGTGGAATGGCGAGGAAAATGCACTACTAAACTTCTAGGGTAGGGCAAACAGAGACCCGATTAGATAATTTTATATTTTGGTTAATATAAGTATTCAGCGAAATTCTATCACATTTGTTCAATTTACGTCGTTCCTATTCGAGATAGCGTACTGGGCTAGGCGGCATCTCATAGCGCATGAAATGACGAGTAAAATGCACTATTAAACTTCTAGGGTAGGGCAAACAGAGACCCGATTAGAGCATTTTACATTATGGTTAACAAAGAATTCAGCGAAATTCTATCACATTTGTTAAATTTACATCGCTCCTATTTCAGGTAGCATATTGGGCTAAGCGGCAAATCAAAGCGCATGAAATGGCGAATAAAATGCACTACTAAACTTCTAGGGTAGGGCAAACAGAGACCCGATTAGGTCACTTTATATTTTGGTTAATATAAGAATTCAGCGAAATTCTATCACATTTGTTCAATTTACGTCGCTCCTATTTCAGATAGCGTATTGGGCTAAGCGGCATCTCAAAGCGCATGAAATGACGAGTGCAATGCACTATTAAACTTCTAGGGTTGGGCAAACAGAGACCCGATTAGATCATTTTATATTACTGTTAATATAAGGATTCAGCGTAATTCTATCACACTTGTTCAGCTTACGTCGCTCCTATTTCAGATAGCGTACTGGGCTAGGCGGCATCTTAAAGCGCGTGGAAGGGCGAGTAAATGCACAGCTAAACTTCTATGATAGGGCAATCAGAGACCCGATGAGATCATTTTATATTTTGGTTAAGATAAGAATTCAGCGTAATTCTATCACATTTGTTCAATTTACATCGCTCCCATTTCAGATAGCGTAGTGGGCTAAGCGGCATCTCAAAGCGCATGAAATGACGAGTAAAATGCACTATTAAACTTCTAGGGTAGGGCAAACAGAGACCCGATTAGATCATTTTATATTATGTTTAATTTAAGAATTCACTGATATTCTATCACATTTGTTGAACTTATGTCGCTCCTATTTCAGATAGTTTATTGGGCTAAGCGGCGTCTCAAAGCGCATGAAATGACGAGTGAAATGCACTATTAAACTTCTAGGGTAGGGCAAACAGAGACCCGATTAGCTCATTTTACATTAAGGTTAATATAAGAATTCAGCGAAATTCTATCACATTTGTTCAATTTACGTCGCTCCTATTTCAGATAGCGTACTGGGCTAAGCGGCACCTCAAAGCGCATGAAATGGCGAGTGAAATGCACTATTAAACTTCTACGGTAGGGCGAACAGGGACGCGATTAGATCATTTTACATTAAGGTTAATATAAGAATTCAGGGAAATTCTATCACATTTGTTCAATTTACGTCGCTCCTATTTCAGATAGCGTATTGGGCTGAGCGGCTACTCAAAGCGCATGAAATGGCGAATAAAATGCACTACTAAACTTCTAGGGTAGGGCACACAGAGACCCGATTAGATAATTTTATATTATGGTTAATTTAAGCATTCAGCGAGATTCTATCACATTTGTTCAATTAACGTCGCTCCTAATTCAGATAGCGTATTGGGCTAAGCGGCATCTCAAAGCGCAAGAAATGGTGAGTAAAATGCACTATTAAACTTCTAGGGTAGGGCAAACAGAGTCCCGATTAGATCATTTTATATTATGGTTAATTTAAGAATTCATCGAAATTCTATCACATTTGTTCAATTTACGTCGCTCGTATTTCAAATTGCGTACTGTGCTAAGCGGCATCTCAAAGCGCATGAAATGCCGAGTATAATGCACTATTAAACTTCTAGGGTAAGGCAAACAGAGACCCGATTACATCATTTTATATTACGGTTAATACAAGGATTCAGCGTAATTCTATCACATTTGTTCAATTTACATCGCTCCCATTTCAGATAGCGTACTGGGCTAAGCGGCATCTCAAAGGGCATGAAATGGCGAGTAAAATGCACTATTAAACTTCTAGGGTAGGGCAAACAGAGACCCGTTTAGATCATTTTATGTTATGGTTAATATAAGAATTCAGGGAAATTCTATCACATTTGTTCAATTTACGTCGCTCCTATTTCAGATAGCGTATTGGGCTAACCGGCATCCCAAAGCGCATGAAATGGCGAGTAAAATGCACTATTAAACTTCTAGGGTAGGGCAAACAGATACCCGATTAGATCATTTTATATTATGGTTAATATAAGAATTCAGCGAAATTCTATCACATTTGTTCAATTTACGTCGCTCCTATTTCAGATAGCTTATTGGGCTAAGCGGCATCTTAAAGCGCGTGGAATGGCGAGGAAAATGGACTACTAAACTTCTAGAGTAGGGCAAACAGAGACCCGATTAGATAATTTTATATTATGGTTAATTTAAGCATTCAGCGAAATTCTATCACATTTGTTCAATTAACGTCGCTCCTATTTCAGATAGCGTTTTGGGCTAAGCGGCATCTCAAAGCGCATGAAATGGCGAATAAAATGCACTACTAAACTTCTAGGGTAGGGCAAACTGAGACCCGATTAGATAATTTTATATTTTGGTTAATATAAGTATTCAGCGAAATTCTATCACATTTGTTCAATTTACGTCGTTCCTATTCGAGATAGCGTACTGGGCTAGGCGGCATCTCATGGCGCATGAAATGACGAGTAAAATGCACTATTAAACTTCTAGGGTAGGGCAAACAGAGACCCGATTAGAGCATTTTACATTATGGTTAACAAAGAATTCAGCGAAATTCTATCACATTTGTTAAATTTACATCGCTCCTATTTCAGGTAGCATATTGGGCTAAGCGGCAAATCAAAGCGCATGAAATGGCGAATAAAATGCACTACTAAACTTCTAGGGTAGGGCAAACAGAGACCCGATTAGGTCACTTTATATTTTGGTTAATATAAGAATTCAGCGAAATTCTATCACATTTGTTCAATTTACGTCGCTCCTATTTCAGATAGCGTATTGGGCTAAGCGGCATCTCAAAGCGCATGAAATGACGAGTGAAATGCACTATTAAACTTCTAGGGTTGGGCAACAGAGACCCGATTAGATCATTTTATATTACTGTTAATATAAGGATTCAGCGTAATTCTATCACACTTGTTCAGCTTACGTCGCTCCTATTTCAGATAGCGTACTGGGCTAGGCGGCATCTTAAAGCGCGTGGAAGGGCGAGTAAATGCACAGCTAAGCTTCTATGATAGGGCAATCAGAGACCCGATGAGATCATTTTATATTTTGGTTAAGATAAGAATTCAGCGTAATTCTATCACATTTGTTCAATTTACATCGCTCCCATTTCAGATGGCGTAGTGGGCTAAGCGGCATCTCAAAGCGCATGAAATGACGAGTAAAATGCACTATTAAACTTCTAGGGTAGGGCAAACAGAGACCCGATTAGATCATTTTATATTACGGTTAATATAAGGATTCAGCGTAATTCTATCACATTTGTTCAACTTACGTCGCTCCTATTTCAGATAGCGTACTGGGCTAGGCGGCATCTTAAAGCGCGTGGAAGGGCGAGTAAATGCACTGCTAAACTTCTATGATAGGGCAATCAGAGACCCGATGAGATCATTTTATATTTTGGTTAAGATAAGAATTCAGCGAAATTCTATCACATTTGTTCAATTTACGTCGCTCCTATTTCAGATAGCGTATTGGGCTAAGCGGCATCTCAAAGCGCAAGAAATGGTGAGTAAAATGCACTATTAAACTTCTAGGGTAGGGCAAACAGAGTCCCGATTAGATCATTTTATATTATGGTTAATTTAAGAATTCATCGAAATTCTATCACATTTGTTCAATTTACGTCGCTCGTATTTCAAATTGCGTACTGTGCTAAGCGGCATCTCAAAGCGCATGAAATGCCGAGTATAATGCACTATTAAACTTCTAGGGTAAGGCAAACAGAGACCCGATTACATCATTTTATATTACGGTTAATACAAGGATTCAGCGTAATTCTATCACATTTGTTCAATTTACATCGCTCCCATTTCAGATAGCGTACTGGGCTAAGCGGTATCTCAAAGGGCATGAAATGGCGAGTAAAATGCACTATTAAACTTCTAGGGTAGGGCAAACAGAGACCCGTTTAGATCATTTTATGTTATGGTTAATATAAGAATTCAGGGAAATTCTATCACATTTGTTCAATTTACGTCGCTCCTATTTCAGATAGCGTATTGGGCTAACCGGCATCCCAAAGCGCATGAAATGGCGAGTAAAATGCACTATTAAACTTCTAGGGTAGGGCAAACAGATACCCGATTAGATCATTTTATATTATGGTTAATATAAGAATTCAGCGAAATTCTATCACATTTGTTCAATTTACGTCGCTCCTATTTCAGATAGCTTATTGGGCTAAGCGGCATCTTAAAGCGCGTGGAATGGCGAGGAAAATGCACTACTAAACTTCTAGGGTAGGGCAAACAGAGACCCGATTAGATAATTTTATATTATGGTTAATTTAAGCATTCAGCGAAATTCTATCACATTTTTTCAATTAACGTCGCTCCTATTTCAGATAGCGTTTTGGGCTAAGCGGCATCTCAAAGCGCATGAAATGGCGAATAAAATGCACTACTAAACTTCTAGGGTAGGGCAAACTGAGACCCGATTAGATAATTTTACATTAAGGTTAATATAAGAATTCAGCGAAATTCTATCACATTTGTTCAATTTACGTCGTTCCTATTCGAGATAGCGTACTGGGCTAGGCGGCATCTCATAGCGCATGAAATGACGAGTGAAATGCACTATTAAACTTCTAGGGCAGGGCGAACAGAGACCCGATTTGATCATTTTACATTAAGGTTAATATAAGAATTCAGCGAAATTCTATCACCTTTGTTTAATTTACGTCGTTCCTATTCCAGATAGCGTACTGGGCTAAGCGGCATCTCAAAGCGCATGAAATGACGAGTAAAATGCACTATCAAACTTCTAGGGTAGGGCGAACAGTGACCCGATTAGATCATTTTATATTATGGTTAATTTAAGAATTCACTGAAATTCTATCACATTTATTGAACTTATGTCGCTCCTATTTCAGATAGTTTATTGGGCTAAGCGGCGTCTCAAAGCGCATGAAATGACGAGTGAAATGCACTATTAAACTTCTAGAGTAGGGCAAACAGAGACCCGATTAGATCATTTTACATTAAGGTTAATATAAGAATTCAGCGAAATTCTATCACATTTGTTCAATTTACGTCGCTCCTATTTCAGATAGCGTACTGGGCTAAGCGGCACCACAAAGCGCATGAAATGGCGGGTGAAATGCACTATTAAACTTCTACGGTAGGGCGAACAGGGACGCGATTAGATCATTTTACATTAAGGTTAATATAAGAATTCAGGGAAACTCTATCACATTTGTTCAATTTACGTCGCTCCTATTTCAGATAGCGTATTGGGCTAAGCGGCATCTCAAAGCGCATGAAATGGGGAGTAAAATGCACTATTAAACTTCTAGGGTGGGGCAAACAGAGACCCGATAAGATCATTTTATATTACTGTTAATATAAGGATTCAGCGTAATTCAATCACATTTGTTCAACTTACGTCGCTCCTATTTCAGATAGCGTACTGGGCTAGGCGGCATCTTAAAGCGCGTGAAATGGCGAATCAAATGCACTACTAAACTTCTAGGGTAGGGCAAACTGAGACCCGATTAGATAATTTTATATTTTGGTTAATATAAGTATTCAGCGAAATTCTATCACATTTGTTCAATTTACGTCGTTCCTATTCGAGATAGCGTACTGGGCTAGGCGGCATCTCATAGCGCATGAAATGACGAGTGAAATGCACTATTAAACTTCTAGGGCAGGGCGAACAGAGACCCGATTTGATCATTTTACATTAAGGTTAATATAAGAATTCAGCGACATTCTATCACCTTTGTTTAATTTACGTCGTTCGTATTCCAGATAGCGTACTGGGCTAAGCGGCATCTCAAAGCGCATGAAATGACGAGTGAAATGCACTACTAAACTTCTAGGGTAGGGCGAACAGAGAACCGATTAGATCATTTTACATTAAGGTTAAGATAAGAATTCAGCGTAATTCTATCACATTTGTTCAATTTACATCGCTCCCATTTCAGATAGCGTACTGGGCTAAGCGGCATCTCAAAGCGCATGAAATGGCGAGTAAAATGCACTATTAAACTTCTAGGGTAGGGCAAACAGAGACCCGATTAGATCATTTTATATTATGTTTAATTTAAGAATTCACTGATATTCTATCACATTTGTTGAACTTATGTCGCTCCTATTTCAGATAGTTTATTGGGCTAAGCGGCGTCTCAAAGCGCATGAAATGGCGAGTGAAATGCACTATTAAACTTCTAGAGTAGGGCAAACAGATACCCGATTAGATCATTTTATATTATGGTTAATATAATAATTCAGCGAAATTCTATCACATTTGTTCAATTTACGTCGCTCCTATTTCAGATAGCTTATTGGGCTAAGCGGCATCTTAAAGCGCGTGGAATGGCGAGGAAAATGCACTACTAAACTTCTAGGGTAGGGCAAACAGAGACCCGATTAGATCATTTTATATTACTGTTAATATAAGGATTCAGCGTAATTCTATCACACTTGTTCAGCTTACGTCGCTCCTATTTCAGATAGCGTACTGGGCTAGGCGGCATCTTAAAGCGCGTGGAAGGGCGAGTAAATGCACAGCTAAGCTTCTATGATAGGGCAATCAGAGACCCGATGAGATCATTTTATATTTTGGTTAAGATAAGAATTCAGCGTAATTCTATCACATTTGTTCAATTTACATCGCTCCCATTTCAGATGGCGTAGTGGGCTAAGCGGCATCTCAAAGCGCATGAAATGACGAGTAAAATGCACTATTAAACTTCTAGGGTAGGGCAAACAGAGACCCGAGTAGATCATTTTATATTATGTTTAATTTAAGAATTCACTGATATTCTATCACATTTGTTGAACTTATGTCGCTCCTATTTCAGATAGTTTATTGGGCTAAGCGGCGTCTCAAAGCGCATGAAATGACGAGTGAAATGCACTATTAAACTTCTAGGGTAGGGCAAACAGAGACCCGATTAGATAATTTCATATTATGGTTAATTTAAGCATTCAGCGAGATTCTATCACATTTGTTCAATTAACGTCGCTCCTAATTCAGATAGCGTATTGGGCTAAGCGGCACCTCAAAGCGCATGAAATGGCGAGTGAAATGCACTATTAAGCTTCTACGGTAGGGCGAACAGGGACGCGATTAGATCATTTTACATTAAGGTTAATATAAGAATTCAGGGAAATTCTATCACATTTGTTCAATTTACGTCGCTCCTATTTCAGATAGCGTATTGGGCTGAGCGGCAACTCAAAGCGCATGAAATGGCGAATAAAATGCACTACTAAACTTCTAGGGTAGGGCAAACAGAGACCCGATTAGATAATTTTATATTATGGTTAATTTAAGCATTCAGCGAGATTCTATCACATTTGTTCAATTAACGTCGCTCCTAATTCAGATAGCGTATTGGGCTAAGCGGCATCTCAAAGCGCATCAAATGACGAGTGAAATGCACTATTAAACTTCTCGGGTAGGGCAAACAGAGACCCGATTAGATCATTTTATATTACGGTTAATATAAGGATTCAGCGTAATTCTATCACATTTGTTCAACTTACGTCGCTCCTATTTCAGATAGCATACTGGGCTAGGCGGCATCTTAAAGCGCGTGGAAGGGCGAGTAAATGCACTGCTAAACTTCTATGATAGGGCAATCAGAGACCCGATGAGATCATTTTATATTTTGGTTAAGATAAGAATTCAGCGAAATTCTATCACATTTTTTCAATTTACGTCGCTCCTATTCCAGATAGCGTATTGGGCTAAGCGGCATCTCAAAGCGCAAGAAATGGTGAGTAAAATGCACTATTAAACTTCTAGGGTAGGGCAAACTGATACCCGATTAGATCATTTTATATTATGGTTAATATAAGATTTCGGCGAAATTCTATCACATTTGTTCAATTTACGTCGCTCCTATTTCAGATAGCGTTTTGGGCTAAGCGGCATCTCAAAGCGCATGAAATGGCGAATAAAATGCACTACTAAACTTCTAGGGTAGGGCAAACTGAGACCCGATTAGATAATTTTATATTTTGGTTAATATAAGTATTCAGCGAAATTCTATCACATTTGTTCAATTAACGTCGCTCCTATTTCAGATAGCGTTTTGGGCTGAGCGGCATCTCAAAGCGCATGAAATGGCGAATAAAATGCACTACTAAACTTCTAGGGTAGGGCAAACTGAGACCCGATTAGATAATTTTATATTTTGGTTAATATAAGTATTCAGCGAAATTCTATCACATTTGTTCAATTTACGTCGTTCCTATTCGAGATAGCGTACTGGGCTAGGCGGCATCTCATAGCGCATGAAATGACGAGTGAAATGCACTATTAAACTTCTAGGGCAGGGCGAACAGAGACCCGATTTGATCATTTTACATTAAGGTTAATATAAGAATTCAGCGACATTCTATCACCTTTGTTTAATTTACGTCGTTCGTATTCCAGATAGCGTACTGGGCTAAGCGGCATCTCAAAGCGCATGAAATGACGAGTGAAATGCACTATTAAACTTCTAGGGTAGGGCAAACAGAGACCCGATTAGATCATTTTACATTAAGGTTAATATAAGAATTCAGCGAAATTCTATCACATTTGTTCAATTTACGTCGTTCCTATTCGAGATAGCGTACTGGGCTAGGCGGCATCTCATAGCGCATGAAATGACGAGTGAAATGCACTATTAAACTTCTAGGGCAGGGCGAACAGAGACCCGATTTGATCATTTTACATTAAGGTTAATATAAGAATTCAGCGAAATTCTATCACCTTTGTTTAATTTACGTCGTTCCTATTCCAGATAGCGTACTGGGCTAAGCGGCATCTCAAAGCGCATGAAATGACGAGTAAAATGCACTATCAAACTTCTAGGGTAGGGCGAACAGTGACCCGATTAGATCATTTTATATTATGGTTAATTTAAGAATTCACTGAAATTCTATCACATTTGTTGAACTTATGTCGCTCCTATTTCAGATAGTTTATTGGGCTAAGCGGCGTCTCAAAGCGCATGAAATGACGAGTGAAATGCACTATTAAACTTCTAGAGTAGGGCAAACAGAGACCCGATTAGATCATTTTACATTAAGGTTAATATAAGAATTCAGCGAAATTCTATCACATTTGTTCAATTTACGTCGCTCCTATTTCAGATAGCGTACTGGGCTAAGCGGCACCACAAAGCGCATGAAATGGCGGGTGAAATGCACTATTAAACTTCTACGGTAGGGCGAACAGGGACGCGATTAGATCATTTTACATTAAGGTTAATATAAGAATTCAGGGAAACTCTATCACATTTGTTCAATTTACGTCGCTCCTATTTCAGATAGCGTATTGGGCTAAGCGGCATCTCAAAGCGCATGAAATGGGGAGTAAAATGCACTATTAAACTTCTAGGGTGGGGCAAACAGAGACCCGATTAGATCATTTTATATTACTGTTAATATAAGGATTCAGCGTAATTCTATCACATTTGTTCAACTTACGTCGCTCCTATTTCAGATAGCGTACTGGGCTAGGCGGCATCTTAAAGCGCGTGAAATGGCGAATAAAATGCACTACTAAACTTCTAGGGTAGGGCAAACTGAGACCCGATTAGATAATTTTATATTTTGGTTAATATAAGTATTCAGCGAAATTCTATCACATTTGTTCAATTTACGTCGTTCCTATTCGAGATAGCGTACTGGGCTAGGCGGCATCTCATAGCGCATGAAATGACGAGTGAAATGCACTATTAAACTTCTAGGGTAGGGCAGACAGAGACCCGATTAGATCATTTTATATTATGGTTAATTTAATAATCCAGCGAAATTCTATCACATTTGTTCAATTTACTTCGCTCCTATTTCAGATAGCGTATTGGGCTAAGCGGCATCTCAAAGCGCATGAAATGGCGAGTGAAATGCACTGTTAAACTTCTAGGGTAAGGCAAACAGAGACCCGATTAGATCATTTTATATTACGGTTAATATAAGAATTCAGCGTAATTCTATCACATTTGTTCAACTTACGTCGCTCCTATTTCAGATACCGTATTGGGCTAAGCGGCATCTCAAAGCGCATTAAATGACGACTAAAATGCACTATTAAACTTCTAGGGTAGGGCAGACAGAGACCCGATTAGATCATTTTATATTATGGTTAATTTAAGAATTCAGCGAAATTCTATCACATATGTTCAATTTACGTCGCCCCTATTTCTGATAGCGTATTGGGCTAAGCGGCATCTCAAAGCGCATGAAATGGCGAGTCAAATGCACTGCTAAACTTCTATGATAGGGCAATCAGAGACCCGATTAGATCATTTTATATTTTGGTTAATATAATATTTCAGCGAAATTCTATCACATTTGTTCAATTTACGTCGCTCCTATTTCAGATAGCGTATTGGGCAAAGCGGCATCTCAAAGCGCATGAAAGGACGAGTGAAATGCACTATTAGACTTCTATGGTGGGGCGAACAGAGACCCGATTAGATCATTTTATTTTATGGTTATTTTAAGAATTCAGCAAAATTCTATCACATTTGTTCAATTTACGTCGCTTCTATTTCAGATAGCGTACTGGGCTAGGCGGCATCTTAAAGCGAGTGGAATGGCGAGTAAAATGCACTATTAAACTTCTATGATACGGCAATCAGAGACCCGATTAGATCATTTTATATTTTGGTTAATATAAGAATTCAGCGAAATTCTATCACATTTGTTCAAATTACGTCGCTCCTATTTCAGATAGCGTACTGGGCTAGGCGGTATCTTAAAGCGCGTGGAAGGGCGAGTAAAATGCACTATTAAACTTCTATAATAGGGCAATCAGAGACCCGATTAGATCATTTTATATTTTGGTTAATATAAGAATTCAGCGAAATTCTATCACATTTGTTCAATTTACGTCGCTCCTATTTCAGATAGCGTACTGGGCTAGGGGGCATCTTAAAGCGCGTGGAATGGCGACTAAAATGCACTATTATACTTCTATGATAGGGCAATCAGAGACCCGATTAGATCATTTTATATTTTGGTTAATATAAGAATTCAGCGAAATTCTATCACATTTGTCCTATTTTCGTCGCTCCTATTTCAGATAGGGTATTGGGCTAAGCGGCACCTCAAAGCGCATGAAATGGCGAGTAAAATGCACTATTAAACTTCTAGGGTTGGGCAAACAGAGACCCGGTTAGATCATTTTATACTACGGTTTATTTAAGAATCCAGCAAAATTCTATCACATTTGTTCAATTTTCATCCCTCCTATTTCAGATAGCGTACTGGGCTAGGCGGCATCTTAAAGCGCGTGGAATGGCGACTAAAATGCACTATTAATCTTCTATGATAGGGCAGTCAGAGACCCGATTAGATCATTTAATATTTTGGTTAATATAAGAATTCAGCGAAATTCTATCACATTTGTTCAATTTACGTCGCTCCTATTTCAGATAGCGTACTGGGATAGCCGGCATCTTAAAGCGCGTGGAACGGCGACTAAAATGCGCTATTGAACTTCTATGATAGGGCAATCACAGACCCGATTAGATCATTTCATTTTTGGTTAATATAAGAATTCAGCGAAATTCTATCACATTTGTTCAATTTACGTCGCTCCTATTTCAGATAGCGTACTGGGCTAGGAGGAATCTTAAAGCGCGTGGAATGGCGAGTAAAATGCACTCTTAAACTTCTATGATACGGCAATCAGTGACCCGATTAGATCATTTTATATTTTGGTTAATATAAGAATTCAGGGTAATTCTATGACATTTGTTCAGCTTACGTCGCTCCTATTTCAGATAGCGTACTGGGCTAAGCGGCATCTCAAAGCGCATGAAATGAGGAGTGAAATGCACTATTAAACTTCTAGGCTAGGGCGAACAGAGACCCGATTATAACATATTTTATATTATGGTTAATTTAAGAATTCAGCAAAATTCTATCACATTTGTTCAATTTACGTCGCTCCTATTTCAGATAGCTTATTGGGCTAAGCGGTATCTCAGAGCGCATGAAATGACGAGTGAAATGCACTTTTAAACTTCTAGGGTAGGGCAAACAGAGACCCGATTAGATCATTTTATATTATGGTTAATTTAAGAATTCAGCAAAATTCTATCACATTCGTTCAATTTACGTCGGTCCTAGTTCAGATAGCGTACTGGGCTAGGCGGCATCTTAAAGCGCGTGGTATGGCGAGTAAAATGCACTATTAAACTTCTATGATAGGGCAATCAGAGAACCGATTAGATAATTTTATATTATGGTTAATTCAAGAATTCAGCAAAATTCTATCACATGTGCTCAATTTACGTCGCTCCTATTTCAGATAGCGTACTGGGATAGCCGGCATCTTAAAGCGCGTGGAATGGCGACTAAAATGCACTATTGAACTTCTATGATAGGGCAATCACAGACCCGATTAGATCATTTCATATTTTGGTTAATATAAGAATTCAGCGAAATTCTATCACATTTGTTCAATTTACGTCGCTCCTATTTCAGATAGGGTATTGGGCTAAGCGGCATCTCAAAGCGCATGAAATGTCGAGTGAAACGCACTATTAAACTTCTAGGGTAGGGCGAACAGAGACCAGATTAGATCATTTTATATTATGGTTAATTCAAGAATTCAGCAAAATTCTATCACATTTGTTCAACTTACATCGCTCCTATTTCAGATAGCGTATTGGGCTAGGTGGCATCTTAAAGCGCGTGGAATGGCGAGTAAAATGCACTATTAAACTTCTAGGGTAAGGCAAACAGAGACCCGATTAGATCATTTTATATTACGGTTAATATAAGAATTCATCGTAATTCTATCACATTTGTTCAGCTTACGTCGCTCCTATTTCAGATAGCGTATTGGGCTAAGCGGCATCTCAAAGCGCATGAAATGGAGAGCACAATGCACTATTAAACTTCTAGGGTAGGGCAAACAGAGACCCGATTATATAATTTTATATTATGGTTAATTTAAGAATTCAGCAAAGTTCTATCACATTTGTTCAATTTACGTCGCTCCTATTTCAGATATCGTACTGGGCTAGGGGGCACCCTAAAGCGCGTGGAATGGCGAGTGAAATGCACTATTAAACTTCTATGATAGGGCAATCAGAGACCCGATTAGATCATTTTATATTATGGTTAATTTAAGAAGTCAGCGAAATTCTATCACATTTGTTCAATCTTCGTCGCTCCTATTTCAGATAGCGTATTGGGCTAAGCGGCATCTCAAAGCGCAAGAAATGGCGAGTAAAATGCACTATTAAACTTCTAGGGTTGGGCAAACAGAGACCCGATTAGATCATTTTGTATTATGGTTAATTTAAGAATTCAGCGAAATGCTATCACATTTGTTCAACTTACGTCGCTCCTATTTCAGATAGCGTACTGGGCTAGGCCGCATCTTAACGCGCGTGGAAGGGCGAGTAAAATGCACTACTAAACTTCTATGATAGGGTAATCAGAGACCCGATTAGATCATTATATATTCTGTTTAATATAAGATTTCAGCGAAATTCTATCACATTTGTTCAATTTACGTCGTTGCTATTCCAGTTAGCGTACTGGGCTAGGCGGCATCTCAAAGCGCATGAAATGACGAGTGAAATGCACTATTAAACTTCTAGGGCAGGGCGAACAGAGACCCGATTTGATCATTTTACATTAAGGTTAATATAAGAATTCAGCGAAATTCTATCACATTTGTTCAATTTACGTCGCTCCTATGTCAGATAGCATACTGGGCTAGGCCGCATCTTAAAGCGCGTGGAAGGGCGAGTAAAATGCACTACTAAACTTCTATGATAGGGTAATCAGAGACCCGATTAGATCATTTTATATTCTGTTTAATATAAGATTTCAGCGAAATTCTATCACATTTGTTCAATTTACGTCGGTGCTATTCCAGTTAGCGTACTGGGCTGGGCGGCATCTCAAAGCGCATGAAATGACGAGTGAAATGCACTATTAAACTTCTAGGGCAGGGCGAACAGAGACCCGATTAGAGCATTTTACATTATGGTTAACAAAGAATTCAGCGAAATTCTATCACATTTGTTAAATTTACATCGCTCCTATTTCAGGTAGCATATTGGGCTAAGCGGCAAATCAAAGCGCATGAAATGGCGAATAAAATGCACTACTAAACTTCTAGGGTAGGGCAAACAGAGACCCGATTAGGTCACTTTATATTTTGGTTAATATAAGAATTCAGCGAAATTCTATCACATTTGTTCAATTTACGTCGCTCCTATTTCAGATAGCGTATTGGGCTAAGCGGCATCTCAAAGCGCATGAAGTGGCGAGTAAAATGCACTATTAATCTTCTAGGATAGGGCAAACGTAGACCCGATTAGATCATTTTATATTATGTTTAATTTAGGAATTCAGCAAAATTCTATGACATTTGTTCAATTTACGTCGTTCCTATTTCAGATAGCGTACTGGGCTAGGCGGCATCTTAAAGCGCGTGGAATGGCGAGCAAAATGCACTATTAAACTTCTATGACAGGGCAATCAGAGACCCGATTAGATCATTTTATATTATGGTTAATTTAAGAATTCACTGAAATTCTATCACATTTGTTGAACTTATGTCGCTCCTATTTCAGATAGTTTATTGGGCTAAGCGGCATCTCAAAGCGCATGAAATGTCGAGTGAAATGCACTATTAAACTTCTAGGGTAGGGCAAACAGATACCCGATTAGATCATTTTATATTATGGTTAATATAAGAATTCAGCGAAATTCTATCACTTTTGTTCAATTTACGTCGTTCCTATTCGAGATAGCGTACTGGGCTAGGCGGCATCTCATAGCGCATGAAATGACGAGTGAAATGCACTATTAAACTTCTAGGGAAGGGCGAACAGAGACCCGATTTGATCATTTTACATTAAGGTTAATATAAGAATTCAGCGACATTCTATCACCTTTGTTTAATTTACGTCGTTCGTATTCCAGATAGCGTACTGGGCTAAGCGGCATCTCAAAGCGCATGAAATGACGAGTGAAATGCACTACTAAACTTCTAGGGTAGGGCGAACAGAGAACCGATTAGATCATTTTACATTAAGGTTAAGATAAGAATTCAGCGTAATTCTATCACATTTGTTCAATTTACATCGCTCCCATTTCAGATAGCGTACTGGGCTAAGCGGCATCTCAAAGCGCATGAAATGACGAGTAAAATGCACTATTAAACTTCTAGGGTAGGGCAAACAGAGACCCGATTAGATCATTTTATATTATGTTTAATTTAAGAATTCACTGATACTCTATCACATTTGTTGAACTTATGTCGCTCCTATTTCAGATAGTTTATTGGGCTAAGCGGCGTCTCAAAGCGCATGAAATGACGAGTGAAATGCACTAATAAACTTCTAGGGTAGGGCAAACAGAGACCCGATTAGATCATTTTACATTAAGGTTAATATAAGGATTCAGGGAAATTCTATCACATTTGTTCAATTTACGTCGCTCCTATTTCAGATAGCGTATTGGGCTAACCGGCATCCCAAAGCGCATGAAATGGCGAGTAAAATGCACTATTAAACTTCTAGGGTAGGGCAAACAGATACCCGATTAGATCATTTTATATTATGGTTAATATAAGAATTCAGCGAAATTCTATCACATTTGTTCAATTTACGTCGTTCCTATTCGAGATAGCGTACTGGGCTAGGCGGCATCTCATAGCGCATGAAATGACGAGTGAAATGCACTATTAAACTTCTAGGGCAGGGCGAACAGAGACCCGATTTGATCATTTTACATTAAGGTTAATATAAGAATTCAGCGACATTCTATCACCTTTGTTTAATTTACGTCGTTCGTATTCCAGATAGCGTACTGGGCTAAGCGGCATCTCAAAGCGCATGAAATGACGAGTGAAATGCACTACTAAACTTCTAGGGTAGGGCGAACAGAGAACCGATTAGATCATTTTACATTAAGGTTAAGATAAGACTTCAGCGTAATTCTATCACATTTGTTCAATTTACGTCGCTCCTATTTCAGATAGCGTACTGGGCTAAGCGGCACCACAAAGCGCATGAAATGGCGAGTGAAATGCACTATTAAACTTCTACGGTAGGGCGAACAGGGACGCGATTAGATCATTTTATATTACGGTTAATATAAGAATTCATCGTAATTCTATCACATTTGTTCAGCTTACGTCGCTCCTATTTCAGATAGCGTATTGGGCTAAGCGGCATCTCAAAGCGCATGAAATGGAGAGTAAAATGCACTACTAAACTTCTAGGGTAGGGCAAACAGAGACCCGATTATATAATTTTATACTATGGTTAATTTAAGAATTCAGCAAAGTTCTATCACATTTGTTCAATTTACGTCGCTCCTATTTCAGATAGCGTACTGGGCTAGGGGGCACCCTAAAGCGCGTGGAATGGCGAGTGAAATGCACTACTAAGCTTCTATGATAGGGCAATCAGAGACCCGAATAGATCATTTTATATTTTGGTTAATATAAGAATTTAGCGAAATTCTATCACATTTGTTCAATTTACGTCGCTGATATTTTAGACAGCGTATTGGGCTAAGCGGCATCTCAAAGCGCAAGAAATGGCGAGTAAAATGCACTATTAAACTTCTAGGGTAGGGCAAACAGAGACCCGATTAGATCATTTTGTATTATGGTTAATTTAAGAATTCAGCGAAATTCTATCACATTTGTTCAACTTACGTCGCTCCTATTTCAGATAGCGTACTGGGCTAGGCCGCATCTTAAAGCGCGTGGAAGGGCGAGTAAAATGCACTACTAAACTTCTATGATAGGGTAATCAGAGACCCGATTAGATCATTTTATATTCTGTTTAATATAAGATTTCAGCGAAATTCTATCACATTTGTTCAATTTACGTCGTTGCTATTCCAGTTAGCGTACTGGGCTAGGCGGCATCTCAAAGCGCATGAAATGACGAGTGAAATGCACTATTAAACTTCTAGGGCAGGGCGAACAGAGACCCGATTAAAGCATTTTACATTATGGTTAACAAAGAATTCAGCGAAATTCTATCACATTTGTTAAATTTACATCGCTCCTATTTCAGGTAGCATATTGGGCTAAGCGGCAAATCAAAGCGCATGAAATGGCGAATAAAATGCGCTACTAAACTTCTAGGGTAGGGCAAACAGAGACCCGATTAGGTCACTTTATATTTTGGTTAATATAAGAATTCAGCGAAATTCTATCACATTTGTTCAGTTTACGTCGCTCGTATTTCAAATTGCGTACTGTGCTAAGCGGCATCTCAAAGCGCATGAAATGCCGAGTATAATGCACTATTAAACTTCTAGGGTAGGGCAAACAGAGACCCGATTAGATCATTTTATGTTATGGTTAATTTAAGAATTCACTGAAATTCTATCACATTTGTTGAACTTATGTCGCTCCTATTTCAGATAGTTTATTGGGCTAAGCGGCGTCTCAAAGCGCATGAAATGGCGAGTGAAAAGCACTATTAAACTTCTAGGCTCGGGCAGACAGAGACCCGATTAGATCATTTTACATTAAGGTTAATATAAGAATTCAGGGAAATTCTATCGCATTTGTTCAATTTACGTCGCTCCTATTTCAGATAGCTTATTGGGCTAAGCGGCATCTTAAAGCGCGTGGAATGGCGAGGAAAATGCACTACTAAACTTCTAGGGTAGGGCAAACAGAGACCCGATTAGATAATTTTATATTATGGTTAATTTAAGCATTCAGCGAAATTCTATCACATTTGTTCAATTAACGTCGCTCCTATTTCAGATAGCGTTTTGGGCTAAGCGGCATCTCAAAGCACATGAAATGGCGAATAAAATGCACTACTAAACTTCTAGGGTAGGGCAAACTGAGACCCGATTAGATAATTTTATATTTTGGTTAATATAAGTATTCAGCGAAATTCTATCACATTTGTTCAATTTACGTCGTTCCTATTCGAGATAGCGTACTGGGCTAGGCGGCATCTCATAGCGCATGAAATGACGAGTGAAATGCACTATTAAACTTCTAGGGCAGGGCGAACAGAGACCCGATTTGATCATTTTACATTAAGGTTAATATAAGAATTCAGCGTAATTCTATCACATTTGTTCAATTTACATCGCTCCCATTTCAGATAGCGTACTGGGCTAAGCGGCATCTCAAAGCGCATGAAATGACGAGTAAAATGCACTATTAAACTTCTAGGGTAGGGCAAACAGAGACCCGATTAGATCATTTTATATTATGTTTAATTTAAGAATTCACTGATATTCTATCACATTTGTTGAACTTATGTCGCTCCTATTTCAGATAGTTTATTGGGCTAAGCGGCATCTCAAAGCGCATGAAATGACGAGTAAAATGCACTATTAAACTTCTAGGGTAGGGCAAACAGAGACCCGATTAGATCATTTTATATTATGTTTAATTTAAGAATTCACTGATATTCTATCACATTTGTTGAACTTATGTCGCTCCTATTTCAGATAGTTTATTGGGCTAAGCGGCGTGTCAAAGCGCATGAAATGACGAGTGAAATGCACTATTAAACTTCTAGGGTAGGGCAATCAGAGACCCGATGAGATCATTTTATATTTTGGTTAAGATAAGAATTCAGCGAAATTCTATCACATTTGTTCAATTTACGTCGCTCCTATTTCAGATAGCTTACTGGGCTAGGCGGCATCTTAAAGCGCGTGGAATGGCGACTAAAATGCACTATTAAACTTCTATGATAGGGCAATCAGAGACCCGATTAGATCATTTTATATTTTGTTTAATATAAGATTTCAGGAAAATTCTATCACATTTGTTCAATTTACGTCGCTCCTATTTCAGATAGCGTATTGGGCTAGGCGGCATCTTAAAGCGCGTGGAATGGCGACTAAAATGCACTATAGAACTTCTATGATAGGGCAATCACAGACCCGATTAGATCATTTCATATTTTGGTTAAGATAAGGATTCAGCGAAATTCTATCACATTTGTTCAATTTACGTCGCTGATATTTCAGATAGCGTATTGCGTTAAGCGGCATCTCAAAGCGCAAGAAATGGCGAGTAAAATGCACTATTAAACTTCTATAATGGGGCAATCAGAGACCCGATTAGATCATATTATGTTTTGGTTAATATGAGAATTCAGCGGAATTCTATCACATTTGTTGAACTTACGTCGCTCCTATTTCAGATAGTTTATTGGGCTAAGCGGCATCTCAAAGCGCATGAAATGGCGAGTAAAATGCACTATTAAACTTCCAGGGTAGGGCAAGCAGAGACCCGATTAGATCATTTTATATTATGGTTAATATAAGAATTCAGGGAAATTCTATCACATTTGTTCAATTTACGTCGCTGATATTTTAGATAGCGTATTGGGATAAGCGGCATCTCAAAGCGCAAGAAATGGCGAGTAAAATGCACTATTAAACTTCTAGGCTAGGGCGAACAGAGACCCGATTATAACAAATTTTATATTATGGTTAATTTAAGAATTCATCAAAATTCTATCACATTTGTTCAATTTACGTCGCTCCTATTTCAGATAGCGTACTGGGATAGCCGGCATCTTAAAGCGCGTGGAATGGCGACTAAAATGCGCTATTGAACTTCAATGATAGGGCAATCACAGACCCGATTAGATCATTTCATATTTTGGTTAATATAAGAATTCAGCGAAATTCTATCACATTTGTTCAATTTACGCCGCTCCTATTTCAGATAGCGTACTGGGCTAAGCGGCATTTCAAAGCTCATCAAATGACGAGTGAAATGCACTATTAAACTTCTAGGGTAGGGCGAACAGAGACCCGATTAGATCATTTTATATTATGGTTAATTTAAGAATTCAGCAAAATTCTATCACATTTGTTCAATTTACGTCGCTCCTATTTCAGATAGCGTACTGGGCTAGGAGGAATCTTAAAGCGCGTGGAATGGCGAGTAAAATGCACTATTAAACTTCTATGATACGGCAATCAGTGACCCGATTGGATCATTTTATATTTTGGTTAATATAAGAATTCAGAGCAATTCTATCACATTTGTTCAATTTACGTCTCTCCTATTTCAGATAGCGTATTGGGCTAAGCAGCATCTCAAAGCGCATGAAATGGCGAGTAAAATGCACTATTAAACTTCTAGGCTAGGGCGAACAGAGACCCGATTATAACAAATTTTATATTATGGTTAATTTAAGAATTCAGCAAAATTCTATCACATTTGTTCAATTTACGTCGCTCCTATTTCAGATAGCTTATTGGGCGAAGCGGCATCTCAGAGCGCATGAAATGACGAGTGAAATGCACTTTTAAACTTCTAGGGTACGGCAAACAGAGACCCGATTAGATCATTTTATATTATGGTTAATTTAAGAATTCAGCAAAATTCTATCACATTCGTTCAATTTACGTCGCTCCTAGTTCAGATAGCGTACTGGGCTAGGCGGCATCTTAAAGCGCGTGGTATGGCGAGTAAAATGCACTATTAAACTTCTATGATAGGGCAATCAGAGAACCGATTAGATAATTTTATATTATGGTTAATTCAAGAATTCAGCAAAATTCTATCACATTTGCTCAATTTACGTCGCTCCTATTTCAGATAGCGTACTGGGATAGGCGGCATCTTGAAGCGCGTGCAATGGCGACTAAAATGCACTATTGAACTTCTATGGTAGGGCAATCGCAGACCCGATTAGATCATTTCATATTTTGGTTAATATAAGAATTCAGCGAAATTCTATCACATTTGTTCAATTTACGTCGCTCCTATTTCAGATAGGGTATTGGGCTAAGCGGCATCTCAAAGCGCATGAAATGTCGAGTGAAACGCACTATTAAACTTCTAGGGTAGGGCGAACAGAGACCAGATTAGATCATTTTATATTATGGTTAATTCAAGAATTCAGCAAAATTCTATCACATTTGTTCAATTTACATCGCTCCTATTTCAGATAGCGTATTGGGCTAGGTGGCATCTTAAAGCGCGTGGAATGGCGAGTAAAATGCACTATTAAACTTCGATGATAGGGCAATCAGAGACCCGTTTAGATCATTTTATATTTTGGTTAAAATAAGAATTCAGCGAAATTCTATCACATTTGTTCAATTTACGTCGCTCCTATTTCAGATAGCGTATTGGGCTAAGCGGCATCTAAAAGCGCATGAAATGGCGAGTGAAATGCACTATTAAACTTCTAGGGTAGGGCAAACAGAGACCCGATTAGATCATTTTATATTATGGTTAATTTAAGAATTCAGCGAAATTCTATCACATTTGTTCAATCTACGTCGCTGACATTTCAGATAGCGTATTGGGCTAAGCGGCATCTCAAAGCGCATGGAATGGCGAGTAAAATACACTATTAAACTTCTAGGGTAAGGCAAACAGAGACCCGATTAGATCATTTTATATTACGGTTAATATAAGAATTCATCGTAATTCTATCACATTTGTTCAGCTTACGTCGCTCCTATTTCAGATAGCGTATTGGGCTAAGCGGCATCTCAAAGCGCATGAAATGGAGAGCACAATGCACTATTAAACTTCTAGGGTAGGGCAAACAGAGACCCGATTATATAATTTTATATTATGGTTAATTTAAGAATTCAGCAAAGTTCTATCACATTTGTTCAATTTACGTCGCTCCTATTTCAGATAGCGTACTGGGCTAGGGGGCACCCTAAAGCGCGTGGAATGGCGAGTGAAATGCACTATTAAACTTCTATGATAGGGCAATCAGAGACCCGATTAGATCATTTTATATTATGGTTAATTTAAGAAGTCAGCGAAATTCTATCACATTTGTTCAATCTTCGTCGCTCCTATTTCAGATAGCGTATTGGGCTAAGCGGCATCTCAAAGCGCAAGAAATGGCGAGTAAAATGCACTATTAAACTTCTAGGGTAGGGCAAACAGAGACCCGATTAGATCATTTTGTATTATGGTTAATTTAAGAATTCAGCGAAATGCTATCACATTTGTTCAACTTACGTCGCTCCTATTTCAGATAGCGTACTGGTCTAGGCCGCATCTTAAAGCGCGTGGAAGGGCGAGTAAAATGCACTACTAAACTTCTATGATAGGGTAATCAGAGACCCGATTAGATCATTTTATATTCTGTTTAATATAAGATTTCAGCGAAATTCTATCACATTTGTTCAATTTACGTCGTTGCTATTCCAGTTAGCGTACTGGGCTAGGCGGCATCTCAAAGCGCATGAAATGACGAGTGAAATGCACTATTAAACTTCTAGGGCAGGGCGAACAGAGACCCGATTTGATCATTTTACATTAAGGTTAATATAAGAATTCAGCGAAATTCTATCACATTTGTTCAATTTACGTCGCTCCTATGTCAGATAGCATACTGGGCTAGGCCGCATCTTAAAGCGCGTGGAAGGGCGAGTAAAATGCACTACTAAACTTCTATGATAGGGTAATCAGAGACCCGATTAGATCATTTTATATTCTGTTTAATATAAGATTTCAGCGAAATTCTATCACATTTGTTCAATTTACGTCGGTGCTATTCCAGTTAGCGTACTGGGCTAGGCGGCATCTCAAAGCGCATGAAATGACGAGTGAAATGCACTATTAAACTTCTAGGGCAGGGCGAACAGAGACCCGATTAGAGCATTTTACATTATGGTTAACAAAGAATTCAGCGAAATTCTATCACATTTGTTAAATTTACATCGCTCCTATTTCAGGTAGCATATTGGGCTAAGCGGCAAATCAAAGCGCATGAAATGGCGAATAAAATGCACTACTAAACTTCTAGGGTAGGGCAAACAGAGACCCGATTAGGTCACTTTATATTTTGGTTAATATAAGAATTCAGCGAAATTCTATCACATTTGTTCAATTTACGTCGCTCCTATTTCAGATAGCGTATTGGGCTAAGCGGCATCTCAAAGCGCATGAAGTGGCGAGTAAAATGCACTATTAATCTTCTAGGATAGGGCAAACGTAGGCCCGATTAGATCATTTTATATTATGTTTAATTTAGGAATTCAGCAAAATTCTATGACATTTGTTCAATTTACGTCGTTCCTATTTCAGATAGCGTACTGGGCTAGGCGGCATCTTAAAGCGCGTGGAATGGCGAGCAAAATGCACTATTAAACTTCTATGACAGGGCAATCAGAGACCCGATTAGATCATTTTATATTATGGTTAATTTAAGAATTCACTGAAATTCTATCACATTTGTTGAACTTATGTCGCTCCTATTTCAGATAGTTTATTGGGCTAAGCGGCATCTCAAAGCGCATGAAATGTCGAGTGAAATGCACTATTAAACTTCTAGGGAAGGGCGAACAGAGACCCGATTTGATCATTTTACATTAAGGTTAATATAAGAATTCAGCGACATTCTATCACCTTTGTTTAATTTACGTCGTTCGTATTCCAGATAGCGTACTGGGCTAAGCGGCATCTCAAAGCGCATGAAATGACGAGTGAAATGCACTACTAAACTTCTAGGGTAGGGCGAACAGAGAACCGATTAGATCATTTTACATTAAGGTTAAGATAAGACTTCAGCGTAATTCTATCACATTTGTTCAATTTACGTCGCTCCTATTTCAGATAGCGTACTGGGCTAAGCGGCACCACAAAGCGCATGAAATGGCGAGTGAAATGCACTATTAAACTTCTACGGTAGGGCGAACAGGGACGCGATTAGATCATTTTATATTACGGTTAATATAAGAATTCATCGTAATTCTATCACATTTGTTCAGCTTACGTCGCTCCTATTTCAGATAGCGTATTGGGCTAAGCGGCATCTCAAAGCGCATGAAATGGAGAGTAAAATGCACTATTAAACTTCTAGGGTAGGGCAAACAGAGACCCGATTATATAATTTTATATTATGGTTAATTTAAGAATTCAGCAAAGTTCTATCACATTTGTTCAATTTACGTCGCTCCTATTTCAGATAGCGTACTGGGCTAGGGGGCACCCTAAAGCGCGTGGAATGGCGAGTGAAATGCACTACTAAGCTTCTATGATAGGGCAATCAGAGACCCGAATAGATCATTTTATATTTTGGTTAATATAAGAATTTAGCGAAATTCTATCACATTTGTTCAATTTACGTCGCTGATATTTTAGACAGCGTATTGGGCTAAGCGGCATCTCAAAGCGCAAGAAATGGCGAGTAAAATGCACTATTAAACTTCTAGGGTAGGGCAAACAGAGACCCGATTAGATCATTTTGTATTATGGTTAATTTAAGAATTCAGCGAAATTCTATCACATTTGTTCAACTTACGTCGCTCCTATTTCAGATAGCGTACTGGGCTAGGCCGCATCTTAAAGCGCGTGGAAGGGCGAGTAAAATGCACTACTAAACTTCTATGATAGGGTAATCAGAGACCCGATTAGATCATTTTATATTCTGTTTAATATAAGATTTCAGCGAAATTCTATCACATTTGTTCAATTTACGTCGTTGCTATTCCAGTTAGCGTACTGGGATAGCCGGCATCTTAAAGCGCGTGGAATGGCGACTAAAATGCGCTATTGAACTTCAATGATAGGGCAATCACAGACCCGATTAGATCATTTCATATTTTGGTTAATATAAGAATTCAGCGAAATTCTATCACATTTGTTCAATTTACGCCGCTCCTATTTCAGATAGCGTACTGGGCTAAGCGGCATTTCAAAGCTCATCAAATGACGAGTGAAATGCACTATTAAACTTCTAGGGTAGGGCGAACAGAGACCCGATTAGATCATTTTATATTATGGTTAATTTAAGAATTCAGCAAAATTCTATCACATTTGTTCAATTTACGTCGCTCCTATTTCAGATAGCGTACTGGGCTAGGAGGAATCTTAAGCGCGTGGAATGGCGAGTAAAATGCACTATTAAACTTCTATGATACGGCAATCAGTGACCCGATTGGATCATTTTATATTTTGGTTAATATAAGAATTCAGAGCAATTCTATCACATTTGTTCAATTTACGTCTCTCCTATTTCAGATAGCGTATTGGGCTAAGCGGCATCTCAAAGCGCATGAAATGGCGAGTAAAATGCACTATTAAACTTCTAGGCTAGGGCGAACAGAGACCCGATTATAACAAATTTTATATTATGGTTAATTTAAGAATTCAGCAAAATTCTATCACATTTGTTCAATTTACGTCGCTCCTATTTCAGATAGCTTATTGGGCGAAGCGGCATCTCAGAGCGCATGAAATGACGAGTGAAATGCACTTTTAAACTTCTAGGGTACGGCAAACAGAGACCCGATTAGATCATTTTATATTATGGTTAATTTAAGAATTCAGCAAAATTCTATCACATTCGTTCAATTTACGTCGCTCCTAGTTCAGATAGCGTACTGGGCTAGGCGGCATCTTAAAGCGCGTGGTATGGCGAGTAAAATGCACTATTAAACTTCTATGATAGGGCAATCAGAGAACCGATTAGATAATTTTATATTATGGTTAATTCAAGAATTCAGCAAAATTCTATCACATTTGCTCAATTTACGTCGCTCCTATTTCAGATAGCGTACTGGGATAGGCGGCATCTTGAAGCGCGTGCAATGGCGACTAAAATGCACTATTGAACTTCTATGGTAGGGCAATCGCAGACCCGATTAGATCATTTCATATTTTGGTTAATATAAGAATTCAGCGAAATTCTATCACATTTGTTCAATTTACGTCGCTCCTATTTCAGATAGGGTATTGGGCTAAGCGGCATCTCAAAGCGCATGAAATGACGAGTGAAACGCACTATTAAACTTCTAGGGTAGGGCGAACAGAGACCCGATTAGATCATTTTATATTATGGTTAATTCAAGAATTCAGCAAAATTCTATCACATTTGTTCAATTTACGTCGCTCGTATTTCAGATAGCTTACTGGGCTAGGCGGCATCTTAAAGCGCGTGGAATGGCGACTGAAATGCACAATTAAACTTCTATGATAGGGCAATCAGAGACCCGATTAGATCATTTTATATTTTGTTTAAGATAAGATTTCAGGAAAATTCTATCACATTTGTTCAATTTACGTCGCTCCTATTTCAGATAGCGTATTGGGCTAGGCGGCATCTTAAAGCGCGTGGAATGGCGACTAAAATGCACTATAGAACTTCTATGATAGGGCAATCACAGACCCGATTAGATCATTTCATATTTTGGTTAAGATAAGGATTCAGCGAAATTCTATCACATTTGTTCAATTTACGTCGCTGATATTTCAGATAGCGTATTGGGTTAAGCGGCAGCTCAAAGCGCAAGAAATGGCGAGTAAAATGCACTATTAAACTTCTATAATGGGGCTATCAGAGACCCGATTAGATCATATTATGTTTTGGTTAATATAAGAACTCAGCGAAATTCTATCACATTTGTTGAACTTACGTCGCTCCTATTTCAGATAGTTTATTGGGCTAAGCGGCATCTCAAAGCGCATGAAATGGCGAATAAAATGCACTATTAAACTTCTAGGCTAGGGCGAACAGAGACCCGATTATAACAAATTTTATATTATGGTTAACTTAAGAATTCAGCAAAATTCTATCACATTTGTTCAATTTACGTCGCTCCTATTTCAGATAGCCTATTGGCCTAAGCGGCATCTCAAAGAGCATGAAAGGACGAGTGAAATGCACTATTAGACTTCTATGGTGGGGCGAACAGAGACCCGATTAGATCATTTTATATTATGGTTATTTTAAGAATTCAGCAAAATTCTATCACATTTGTTCAATTTACGTCGCTTCTATTTCAGATAGCGTACTGGGCTAGGCGGCATCTTAAAGCGAGTGGAATGGCGAGTAAAATGCACTATTAAACTTCTATGATACGGCAATCAGAGACCCGATTAGATCATTTTATATTTTGGTTAATATAAGAATTCAGCGAAATTCTATCACATTTGTTCAAATTACGTCGCTCCTATTTCAGATAGCGTACTGGGCTAGGCGGTATCTTAAAGCGCGTGGAAGGGCGAGTAAAATGCACTATTAAACTTCTATAATAGGGCAATCAGAGACCCGATTAGATCATTTTATATTTTGGTTAATATAAGAATTCAGCGAAATTCTATCACATTTGTTCAATTTACGTCGCTCCTATTTCAGATAGCGTACTGGGCTAGGGGGCATCTTAAAGCGCGTGGAATGGCGACTAAAATGCACTATTATACTTCTATGATAGGGCAATCAGAGACCCGATTAGATCATTTTATATTTTGGTTAATATAAGAATTCAGCGAAATTCTATCACATTTGTCCTATTTTCGTCGCTCCTATTTCAGATAGGGTATTGGGCTAAGCGGCACCTCAAAGCGCATGAAATGGCGAGTAAAATGCACTATTAAACTTCTAGGGTTGGGCAAACAGAGACCCGGTTAGATCATTTTATACTACGGTTTATTTAAGAATCCAGCAAAATTCTATCACATTTGTTCAATTTTCATCCCTCCTATTTCAGATAGCGTACTGGGCTAGGCGGCATCTTAAAGCGCGTGGAATGGCGACTAAAATGCACTATTAATCTTCTATGATAGGGCAGTCAGAGACCCGATTAGATCATTTAATATTTTGGTTAATATAAGAATTCAGCGAAATTCTATCACATTTGTTCAATTTACGTCGCTCCTATTTCAGATAGCGTACTGGGATAGCCGGCATCTTAAAGCGCGTGGAACGGCGACTAAAATGCGCTATTGAACTTCTATGATAGGGCAATCACAGACCCGATTAGATCATTTCATTTTTGGTTAATATAAGAATTCAGCGAAATTCTATCACATTTGTTCAATTTACGTCGCTCCTATTTCAGATAGCGTACTGGGCTAGGAGGAATCTTAAAGCGCGTGGAATGGCGAGTAAAATGCACTCTTAAACTTCTATGATACGGCAATCAGTGACCCGATTAGATCATTTTATATTTTGGTTAATATAAGAATTCAGGGTAATTCTATGACATTTGTTCAGCTTACGTCGCTCCTATTTCAGATAGCGTACTGGGCTAAGCGGCATCTCAAAGCGCATGAAATGAGGAGTGAAATGCACTATTAAACTTCTAGGCTAGGGCGAACAGAGACCCGATTATAACATATTTTATATTATGGTTAATTTAAGAATTCAGCAAAATTCTATCACATTTGTTCAATTTACGTCGCTCCTATTTCAGATAGCTTATTGGGCTAAGCGGTATCTCAGAGCGCATGAAATGACGAGTGAAATGCACTTTTAAACTTCTAGGGTAGGGCAAACAGAGACCCGATTAGATCATTTTATATTATGGTTAATTTAAGAATTCAGCAAAATTCTATCACATTCGTTCAATTTACGTCGGTCCTAGTTCAGATAGCGTACTGGGCTAGGCGGCATCTTAAAGCGCGTGGTATGGCGAGTAAAATGCACTATTAAACTTCTATGATAGGGCAATCAGAGAACCGATTAGATAATTTTATATTATGGTTAATTCAAGAATTCAGCAAAATTCTATCACATTTGCTCAATTTACGTCGCTCCTATTTCAGATAGCGTACTGGGATAGCCGGCATCTTAAAGCGCGTGGAATGGCGACTAAAATGCACTATTGAACTTCTATGATAGGGCAATCACAGACCCGATTAGATCATTTCATATTTTGGTTAATATAAGAATTCAGCGAAATTCTATCACATTTGTTCAATTTACGTCGCTCCTATTTCAGATAGGGTATTGGGCTAAGCGGCATCTCAAAGCGCATGAAATGTCGAGTGAAACGCACTATTAAACTTCTAGGGTAGGGCGAACAGAGACCAGATTAGATCATTTTATATTATGGTTAATTCAAGAATTCAGCAAAATTCTATCACATTTGTTCAATTTACATCGCTCCTATTTCAGATAGCGTATTGGGCTAGGTGGCATCTTAAAGCGCGTGGAATGGCGAGTAAAATGCACTATTAAACTTCGATGATAGGGCAATCAGAGACCCGTTTAGATCATTTTATATTTTGGTTAAAATAAGAATTCAGCGAAATTCTATCACATTTGTTCAATTTACGTCGCTCCTATTTCAGATAGCGTATTGGGCTAAGCGGCATCTAAAAGCGCATGAAATGGCGAGTGAAATGCACTATTAAACTTCTAGGGTAGGGCAAACAGAGACCCGATTAGATCATTTTATATTATGGTTAATTTAAGAATTCAGCGAAATTCTATCACATTTGTTCAATCTACGTCGCTGACATTTCAGATAGCGTATTGGGCTAAGCGGCATCTCAAAGCGCATGGAATGGCGAGTAAAATACACTATTAAACTTCTAGGGTAAGGCAAACAGAGACCCGATTAGATCATTTTATATTACGGTTAATATAAGAATTCATCGTAATTCTATCACATTTGTTCAGCTTACGTCGCTCCTATTTCAGATAGCGTATTGGGCTAAGCGGCATCTCAAAGCGCATGAAATGGAGAGCACAATGCACTATTAAACTTCTAGGGTAGGGCAAACAGAGACCCGATTATATAATTTTATATTATGGTTAATTTAAGAATTCAGCAAAGTTCTATCACATTTGTTCAATTTACGTCGCTCCTATTTCAGATAGCGTACTGGGCTAGGGGGCACCCTAAAGCGCGTGGAATGGCGAGTGAAATGCACTATTAAACTTCTATGATAGGGCAATCAGAGACCCGATTAGATCATTTTATATTATGGTTAATTTAAGAAGTCAGCGAAATTCTATCACATTTGTTCAATCTTCGTCGCTCCTATTTCAGATAGCGTATTGGGCTAAGCGGCATCTCAAAGCGCAAGAAATGGCGAGTAAAATGCACTATTAAACTTCTAGGGTAGGGCAAACAGAGACCCGATTAGATCATTTTGTATTATGGTTAATTTAAGAATTCAGCGAAATTCTATCACATTTGTTCAACTTACGTCGCTCCTATTTCAGATAGCGTACTGGGCTAGGCCGCATCTTAACGCGCGTGGAAGGGCGAGTAAAATGCACTACTAAACTTCTATGATAGGGTAATCAGAGACCCGATTAGATCATTATATATTCTGTTTAATATAAGATTTCAGCGAAATTCTATCACATTTGTTCAATTTACGTCGTTGCTATTCCAGTTAGCGTACTGGGCTAGGCGGCATCTCAAAGCGCATGAAATGACGAGTGAAATGCACTATTAAACTTCTAGGGCAGGGCGAACAGAGACCCGATTTGATCATTTTACATTAAGGTTAATATAAGAATTCAGCGAAATTCTATCACATTCGTTCAATTTACGTCGCTCCTATGTCAGATAGCATACTGGGCTAGGCCGCATCTTAAAGCGCGTGGAAGGGCGAGTAAAATGCACTACTAAACTTCTATGATAGGGTAATCAGAGACCCGATTAGATCATTTTATATTCTGTTTAATATAAGATTTCAGCGAAATTCTATCACATTTGTTCAATTTACGTCGTTGCTATTCCAGTTAGCGTACTGGGCTAGGCGGCATCTCAAAGCGCATGAAATGACGAGTGAAATGCACTATTAAACTTCTAGGGCAGGGCGAACAGAGACCCGATTAGAGCATTTTACATTATGGTTAACAAAGAATTCAGCGAAATTCTATCACATTTGTTAAATTTACATCGCTCTATTTCAGGTAGCATATTGGGCTAAGCGGCAAATCAAAGCGCATGAAATGGCGAATAAAATGCACTACTAAACTTCTAGGGTAGGGCAAACAGAGACCCGATTAGGTCACTTTATATTTTGGTTAATATAAGAATTCAGCGAAATTCTATCACATTTGTCAATTTACGTCGCTCCTATTTCAGATAGCGTATTGGGCTAAGCGGCATCTCAAAGCGCATGAAATGGCGAGTAAAATGCACTATTAATCTTCTAGGATAGGGCAAACGAAGACCCGATTAGATCATTTTTATTATGTTTAATTTAGGAATTCAGCAAAACTTCTATGACATTTGTTCAATTTACGTCGTTCCTTTTTCAGATAGCGTACTGGGCTTGGCGGCATCTTAAAGCGCGTGGAATGGCGAGCAAAATAGCACTATTAAACTTCTATGACAGGGCAATCAGAGACCCGATTAGATCATTTTATATTATGGTTAATTTAAGAATTCACTGAAATTCTATCAAATTTGTTGAACTTATGTCGCTCCTATTTCAGATAGTTTATTGGGCTAAGCGGCATCTCAAAGCGCATGAAATGTCGAGTGAAATGCACTATTAAACTTCTAGGGTAGGGCAAACAGATACCCGATTAGATCATTTTATATTATGGTTATATAAGAATTCAGCGAAATTCTATCACATTTTGTTCAATTTACGTCGTTCCTATTCGAGATAGCGTACTGGGCTAGGCGGCATCTCATAGCGCATGAATGACGAGTGAAATGCACTATTAAACTTCTAGGGAAGGGCGAACAGAGACCCGATTTGATCCTTTTTACATTATGGTTAATATAAGAATTCAGCGACATTCTATCACCTTTGTTTAATTTACGTCGTTCGTATTCCAGATAG